>SKCR01022874.1:0-56877 GCA_019454045.1 Zanthoxylum bungeanum
ATAATTACCTTTCACCCTAGCATAGGGAAGTTACCTCCGCATAGTGAATAGTAAAAACTGTAAAATAAGAAAGTAGATTACTATTATTACAAAACGTAATTAAAATTATTACAAAAGTAAAAAGTAAAAAAATAAAAATGAAAATTCTAGAGAGAGAAACTCCCTAATTACATAGGAGTGAGAGAAAAGGTGTGTAATGAAAAATGAAAATTCGCGGCCTATTTATAGCAAAACAAAATTCACTGTTTGGGAACTGTGCGCGCGTCGCGACGCTAAGGCGTTGCGCGTCGCGACGCTCAAATGTCGACGTGGCAAATGAGACGGCGACACGTAGCGAGGCGGCTAACTGTGCAAGCGACACGTGTCAAGCGGCGGCTAATTCTCAATTATTGTGATGACGTCATGCTGACGTCATACTGACGCGGAGGCGACGTGGCGATGACGTGGCGACACGTGGCGATGACGTGGCGTGGCGGCTGACTGTACAACTGTCGCACAATGGGATGGCGACACGTGGCGACACGTGTCAAGTTCTGATTGGCTGAGGCTGACGTGGCAAGTTGACTCTGTTGACTTGCTGACGTGGCTGATGAGTGGCATGACACGTGGCGATGTTGACTCGTTGACCGATGACATGGCTGATGACGAGGCGACACGTGTCATGTCAGAGTGTCGGCAGCATATGATGTTGACACGTGGCACGGCGCACGTTAGCAGATCGGATGTGATGGTGACACGTGGCACGGCGCATTTTAGCAAAGTCAAACTTTTCAAATTGTTCACCCGTTGACCATTGCGCATTTTAGCAGAACCGGTACACGCTGAGCGTCGCGGCGCGCAGTGCTCCAGCGTCGCGACGCTAAGAAGACCAAAATATCTCTGTTGACGCATTTTTGTCCGGTTTTGCCCCAAATTGCCTCCAGTGCTGTCCAAACTTTATTTTATCTACAAAATAACACAAAACACATCAAAATATTCACAAAACTCAAGAAACTATACAAAATATTAAGTTAAATGAGTGGGAAATAGTGATATAAATACCACTCATCAGAGATCAGAAACCCATACCTCTCAGGTTGTTTTCTGACTCTCTCTGATCTACGCGGTTCTTGTGTATTCGAAGATTGTGGTATAGTCTCATCCCTGATGAACTGTTCATCTTCCGTTAAGGATTCTGTGCCAGGAACAGTATCACTCTGATTTTCATCGAGTTCTACTTTCCTCCCACTAAACACTGCATTTAGGAATTTCTTCGCAAGGAAAACCGCATGTAGAGCAACAAATACTTTGTTCTCTTGTGGGTTGTAGAAGTAATATACTTTGGTTTCCCTAGGATAACCAACAAATAGGCATTTATCAGATTTGGGTTCAAGTTTGGTTACCTTCCAAACGTTTAACGTATGCCCAGCATCCCCAATCTTCAGAAATGAGAAACCCGATTTCTTTCCTGTCCATATCTCATACGGAGTCTGTTGAACAGACTTTGACGGAACCTTATTCAAAATAAGTATTGCATTGTTCAATGCATATCCCCATAAGGAAATAGGTAGCTCTGTGCGACTCATCTTAGACCTTACCATGTCTAACAAAGTTCGGTTTCTCCGTTCAGACACACCGTTTAATTGAGGTGTTCTGGGAGGAGTCCACTGTGAAAGAATACCATATTCTTTCAAGTAATCTAGAAATTCATTGCTCAAGTATTCTCCACCACGGTCCGACTGTAATGTTTTAATACTTTTGCCGGTCTATTTTTCTACTTCGTGTCGAAACTCTTTGAATTTCTCAAAGGTTTCCGACTTGTGTCTCATAAGATATACATAACCATAACGCGATGCATCATCCGTAAAGGTTACGAATTATTCATATCCACCTCTAGCCTGGCTAGACATGGGCCCACATATGTCACTATGAACGAGGGCTAACAGTTCGGTGGCACGTGCACATTTACCGCTAAAAGGTGTTTAGGCATTTTGCCTAATAAACAAGATTCGTAGACGTCATATGAATTGGGATCAAATCTGTCCAAGTACCCGCTCTTCGAAAGTGTGGATATGCGAGTCTTGTTAATGTGTCCCAGAGGACAATGCCATATATAAGTTTCATCTTTGTTACTTAATTTAAGCCTTTTGTTTGTTACATTATATGTTTGAGATTGATTTATATTCAAAATATAAAGACCATTATTCACATCAGCACTGCATATCTCCATATCATTTTTATACATAAAACACCCAGTGTTTCTAAAAATAAAAGTATACCCACATTGGGCTAATAAAGATACAGATATAATATTCCTGTCAAACTAGGTACATAATAACAATCTGAAAGATTAAGTACATGCCCCGAGGGCAGTTCCAAATTATAAGTCCCAACGGCCAAAACGGATACTCTTGTCCCATTTCCAACTCGGAGGTCTATCTCTCCTGAGGCCAGTATCCAGCTAATCCAAAGATCCTGCACATCAGTACATATATGAGTACAAAAACCAAAATCAAAAATCTATTTTTTTTTAAACTAGAAGTAGACATGTTTATTTCTATAACAAACATACATGAAGTCGGTGCCTTCCCCGCTTTGATTTCCTTCATGTGCGCCTTGTACTCACGGAAGTCACGCTTCCAGTGACCCCGTTTGCCACACTGCAGGCATACATCTTGGGATTTGTCATTTGCCTTCCCAGAAGACTTTGACAATTTGGTCTTGCCCTTCTTCTTATTCTTCTTCTTTACACCTCCAGTAGCCTTCGACCAAGCCTTGGGAGACTGAGATGTTGAAGTGAAGTGCGCCTCATGCTTTTTGCCTATCAACAGCTCCTTTTCTACTTCACGCAGCATTGCCATCAGCTCTCCAAAAGTATGGTCTTGGTTCATCATATTTTAGTTCATGATGAACCCGCTCCAGCTGTCAGGAAGAGACTGCAAGATCAAATCTACGGAAGTCTTAGCCTCAAAGGTTATGCCTAGCTGACTCAGTTGTTCAATGTCAGGAATCATCTGCGATATATGGTGCTCAACAGATATACCCTCTGACATTCGAGAGCGAAAGAGCTTCTTCTGCAATTCATACCTTTGCGATCTAAGGTTAGATCGATGAAGGTCCTTCAATTTTGCCATCATAGTATAGGGATCCAATCCCTTGTTTTGGCGACGAAATTGATGGGTCATCGCAGCGAGCATGACGAATTGAGCAGTTGAGTTGTCATCGTTATGAGTCTTCCAAAGCTCAAGCTCAAACGGCTGCTCATTTCTGGGCTTAGGCCCGAGAGGTCTCTCTATCGTATAGAGCATCCTCTCAGCCCTCAGGACAATCCTGAGGTTCATATCCCAATCAGGAAAGTTCGCGCCATTAAAGATATTTTCGCCCATGATAATGTCTCTAACTCTGATCTTTCCAGCCATCTTAATTGGAATAGTCTAACTATTCAATTAACGATATTTGGGTACAGTCCAACTGTCATAAGAAAAATAATAAAATATTAGTCCAACTAATAAATATATAATTGACGAAATAATTTGAAAGCGCGTATTGGCAAGTATTTGAATGAAATTGCAAATACAATACTAGCCTCCCACTATTTTTCGCCGAGCCTATAACCCTTTGTTGAGTACTCGGGAAACCTAGTTTCCTAGTGGGCTAGGATCCCGTTAAATAACACACAACCTTGACTTTGGCCAACAAGCTGTATGATATTTAACTAAGTAGATCTCTAAGATCAATTGGATCTCTTCTAATTCCTAGATCCAGTAGGTGGACCTCCAAGTCCAAAACATATATACAATATATATGCCAATATATCCAATATATTTTCCTAACCTTTTCCTCTGAATCAACTAAGCATTGGCTTTGGCTCAAGAAGCTTAATGATTCCAGTTAAGCGGGACTCATTGACTTTGGAAAGCTTCGTAATCGATGTCGATGAACAAGAAGTGATCTTGACTTTGGCCAACAAATCACAACTTGGCCAAGACATGCGATATGGAACAAAGCCTTCATGATTCAAACACATCCGCGATGGACAAATGTCTTGACTTTGGCCAACAAACCAATGCCAATCTTGGATCTTGAGAATGAATCACTCAATAGAAGGAAAACCCTTAATATTTGTTGAGGGTTTTTCGCGTAAATTGGCAACCAATTTATTATCTTTGATTAGGTCTCATCATACACCCTTAAGCATGCATTCTAAAAGCATAATAACGCGCGATAAATAAATTAATAATGATATGCGGATGGATATCTCACAAATTGTTCCTAGAACAAATCACTCCATTTCATCTCCCCGGCTAGCACTATTCTAACTTCTACCTAATTACATAATACAATAAAGAAACCTCATTACATTGAGGGGAATTGGTGAGAAGAGAATTACAAAGAATCGAGAGATAAAGGCTGGACACGCATGTCCAATTTAATAAATTCTAAATTTATTACAAAAATTTCCAAAATTGCCCTCACCCATCTAATATCCATCTGATATACATTATTCATACAATAAATCCATGTATTCACACAAAGCATGGTATTCAATCAATCTAATCCAATTAATTAATCTTTTAATTAAGTGATCATCCAATGTTCAAACAACAATTTGATTTGCGCGAGTCCAACTCGTTTAAGAATAAGTACTCAAATTGCGTATTCTTGAATTATATCGAACTACACTTTTAAATCCAATTTAACTTGCATTCAATACTAATTCTAATTTAATTCCAAATTAAATAATTACACTTTTAATGTGCCTTTGCGACTTAGATTCTAAATCTAATCTTAATGGGTCTGAAAGCCCATTAACATCCAATGTCGATTTAATTAAAGTCCAATGGGCTTTCAATTAATTTATTAAGGCATGGACTTGGCAACCAAAGCCCAATAAGGAATCACCTTTGCCACAAAATTAATTTTGGCCCATTAGGCCCAATTAATTATTTAAAGGCCCATTAGTTATATTTGGACTTAATGGAATGGTTTTAGGCCCAATTTGGATCCAATCCAATTGTCCTAAACCAACTTGGCCAAACCAAGCCCATTAGGCCCAAATACAACAATTTTAGCCCAATTCCAAATTAAGCCTAATTAATTAAATTCTAATATTCCAAATATCACAATTTAATTAATTAAAGTGTATAGCCATAATTAATTATTTAAATTAACATTTCCAAAATACCAATTTACATAAATAATCATGCTTTATTATAATTAATACATGTCCAACATTATTGACACGAAATCAATCCATTAACATGCTCTAATGCTCACGGCAATAATGTATTTTTTTTTATCAATTTTGATTTCAATCCAATTAAATCACAAATCAATTTAATCCATTCATTTTAAACTTATCCAATGGTCTAAAAATTAAAATCACCATGAGCTTAGGGTACCTATATCATTCGGCCAAGCCTATAGATTTGGGAAAATTTTATCCAATTAATTTTTCATAAAATTGATCATACATAACTCTAAGTTAACATTATCTAAACATACTCAAACAAACAATTTGATTAAATCATGCTCAAATCAAAAAATACCTGAATTCAAGATTAAGAATCCTAATTCAATTTCATGCTTAAATAGGCTCATGATATCATTGTTGGGTCTCTAAGATCAATCCCAAGATCTAATAAGCATAAAATGAGTGTGAATACGCAAAGAAGTAGCGGAAATACTTACATTGATCGGAATGGATGTAGGTGTAGAGTTCAAAAATTTCACTTTGAGAAGTTGCTCCAAGCTCCTCTCTTTATTGTATGTTAACCTCCAAGCTTGAAGTTTGAGATTCCAAACTCTAGGGAATGTTTCCCTATCACCTTTGTATGATTTAATGTGTGCTAGAACTTGGAAAAATTTGCAACAAATTGTTTCCTTTGTTCTTGCAACTCTCGGCCAGCTAAGAATTAGGAGAGGGAGAGGTTTTGTTCACGCCCAAATGAGAGAAAGGGGAGTGAATTAATTGAAATTGATTTTTCCAAAAAATAATAGACATATACCAAATCCTTGTTTTGGTAAATGTCACTCAAGTCTATCATTATTAAAACAATTGTGTAAGAAACAAGTCATCAACAACTCATCACTAACTTCCATCACCAAAAAGGCAAATGATTGACTAGTGATGTGACTTGTGGGCCCCACTTTAATTCAAAATCGAGAGTGGACCCGCAAACACATTCCCGGCTCGGGTTCGTTAATTCCGAATTAACGAATTTTACGTTGCGACTTAACTAAATCAAATTTAATTAAATAATTATGCCTAGCAAAATTACTATTAAAGTCGCTCGCGAATTAATTCTAAATTAATTCGTTCGCCCGAATTAAAATCCAATTTTAATTCCGTTATGAAATCTAATTTCATTTAATATATCGAATATATTATTTAATCGATTAATTCCAAATTAATCGTTCTCTCTCTATTAATTGAATTTTATCCCAGATAAAATCTTTCCGCAATTAATCCTAGACTAATTTTCTCTCTCTTATAATTAATCCAAGATTAATTATGTTCGAGTCATATGTCATCGGTGAATCTTCGGGAAGCGACCTATGAGATCTCTGGATATGTTGGCAGTAAATTCGGTCGTCGGACTATCCGAACACGTGCGTACCCGGTACCACGTTCTTATTGATTTACAAGACATAGTTGGCTTCTAGCAAAGCGTCGTGCCTACCCAATTCTCTAGAAATATTCTTAAGGAATATATAATTTATGTAAGGCATAGTATATGTAGTATTACGTATTGCGATCCAGTATCGGATGTCACGTGCAAGGCCTGGGGCTGGAATAGTGTCTGCCCCGTACGAAGCATATATCGGATCACAAGCAACTAGTCTCTATAATCGGATAATCATGACCTTGTCATATTATCCCGATAGTTGCAACATAATAGAGAACCAGTTATGTATCCTTGCGTGATCATCATCTCCATATGACTGAAGTGATACTTCCGTCTTGACATCACACCCAATACACTATGATTCTCAATAAACCCAGAAGAGGCATACACAGAACCTGTTAAAGTCCCGGAGAACCAAAACCAAAGCGTATTGATTGTCGCAAGTACTAGCGATGCAAGTCTCAGGATAAGACCAAATACATCTACCCTGAATCGGATTCTCATAGACACATAGTCATACTACCAATGGGATTCTGAGGGGTCTATGCGGAGTGAAGCTGTTTACGTACCATCGGTAATCACAACCTCCTATCACACTTGCATAAGTATTCAATACTTAAATATATGAGAACTATGATGTTACGCTTCCGTAACACACACAAGTGCAATACTAGTCTATTATGCATTATCGATGTCCAGTCTCGATAATACTACGACTAGGGATATTTAATGATTAAACCTTAGTGGATTGATATTGTCTCATATCTTATTAATCCGGAACTAATCATAAGGACTTTTATCATTTATATATATTCAAGTAATCAAATTAAAAAAATGATAAAATAGCAATTTCCATTGTCACACAGTTAATTTGTATAAAAACCACAATGTCTTTTACAAATAGTGACGCTATGGGTCATAATTGTCCAATAGGAAATGTGGCACTGGTTCTTTCTGAATGGTACCTATACCACTATCTTTGGGGTCATCTTTGGTGTTGGACGTATCCTGCAAGCCTACCTCCCTACCACTCCTAGTCATTATAGCATTAACACTTTTTGTATTGGCTACCTCATGATTAGTCTGTGCCATGTGTTACTCTTGTGGATTAGGTTGAGTTTGAGATGAGAATTTGTCTTTTTCTTGTACACTCAGGACATTAGTTAATTTAGAGATCTGACTACTAATCTCCCTATGATTTTCAGCTACCTGAGCTATCAATGACTCAAACCTTTGATTGGTTTTGTATTGGGCTTCTACAAATGCATGCCAGGTATCCTCTAAAGAATTTCTAGGAATGATAGGTGTGTAGTACTGTGGGGCGCTGTAACTCCTAGTTTTTGGATTCTGGGTAGGCTGATAAGATTCATGTTTCCAGCTAAAATTGGGATGATTGCACCAACTAGGATTATAATTGTCTGAATAGAGTGTATAAGGCTTCTGGTATGTCCCTAAGGTATGGCATTGTTCCTCATAAATTCCCATCATCTCACCATATGCAGTACACTCTTGGGGTTCTAGGTGGGCAACTGAATGCATAGTCTTTCTATCTCTGGCTTTTAAGACCTCTAACTGTCTAGTTAATAGCTCCACTTATGCCTTAAGACTATCCTCTCCCCTAAAATGGTGTAGGCTTTTGCTAGAAGAAGTGTGTCTTATCAGTGTTATCTAAGGCATTGGGTCCAGTCCAAGTATGAGATTTCTTAGTTAGGTCATCTAAATACTCGATGCCTCATCAAGGTCCTTTCGGATGAAACTCACCATTGCACATTGTCTCAACGAATTGGTGATCCCTAGGGGTCAGTCCATCATAGAAATAACTTACTAAACACCAACTCTCATATCCATGGTGAGGGCAACTAGCTAACAACTCCTTATACCTCTCCCACGTTTGATAAATGGTCTCATTGTCTCTCTGGGAGAAGGTGGAGATTTATCTTTTTAGGGCATTCGTCTTATGGTGCGTGAAGTATTTATTAAAGAATTCCTGAGTCATCTCGCTCCACGATCCTATTGACCTAGGTCTTAAAGAGTACAACCAACTCTTAGCTCTATCCTTAAGGGCAAAGGGGAAGAACTTAAGTCTAATTGTGTCAGTGGTTCCAAACTGGTCATGGAAGGTTGCAACTACCTCTTCAAACTCCATAATATGCACGTAAGGATTCTCGCTCTCTAACCCGTGAAAAGTTGGAAGATATTGTATCATTCCAGGCCTAAAGTCTATATGTGGTGCATTAGGGGAAACATTATAGACGATGATGTAGCTGTGCGAGTTGGGTGGAGGTACTCTTCAAGAGTCCTCCTGGGTGGTCTCTCGTACTCACTCATGGTATGTCTTCTAGATCAAGATGGTGTAGCAAAAAGGTTCTCAAATATATTATCTGGATCTGACTCTGAATCTTCTTGTTCTATTCTAGCAAATCTACCCAATTGATCCCTAAATCTAGGCATGCCCTCCAACAAAACTAATAAAAGAAAAATAAAATAGAAAAAATGAAATAAAAAATAAAAGTCTACTAAAACTAAAACTAAAATAAAAATAAAATAAATAAAATAAACACAAAAATAAAAATAAAAAAAAAAACTAGAAACAAAAATAAAAATAAAAATAAAAAGAATCAATTAAAAGAAGAAACAAATATAAACAAAAACTAAAAATTAAAATAAAATAAATAAAATAATTAAAATAAAAACAAATAAATAAAATATATTGAACGAAGTTACCGCTTTGTTGTTGACTAAGCAAACCTGCTCATTTTGCTTGTAAACCGTCTCCCCGGCAACGGCGCCAAATTTTGATTACGCCCAAAAATAACTTGCAGTTATCACAGTATAGTTGGGGTGTCGATTCCTCAGAGAGATGGTTACAGGAACTAATTTACTCAAACAAAAACGTTAACAGTAACTTAAATAAATAAAACGATAGAATTGGTAATTAAAGTAAAGATAAATAAACTAATTAAAGATAATAAAAGAATCAGCAGAGATAAGCAGCAAAGCGCCGGGAATCCCTCTTGCATCAAACTCCTATATTTAGTTATTAATTCTCGTTATTACTCAAACCAACAACCGGAAAATATTCAATTCTACACAATTTAAATTCTAAGGTTGTTGACGGCTGATTTTGGTCTCGGGGTAGTAATATGGGAATATCACCTCCGAGGTAATCCTCCTTCAACGGTGAATTTGTTTTATGGGGAACCAAAAGCAAATTAGCGGGAGACGAGAAAAACAAACCAATCGACAAAGAGATTAACGTGGTTCGGGGATTTTGGGATCCGACCTACGTCCACGGACTAGAACAGGGTGGTACTTTTTATTATCAAATACACTCCTCGTGTCTCTTCTTTGCTTTAAAAAATCGGAGCTTGATGATTCTAATCCCTCACTCTTGTAATGATTTTTTTTAGATGTCTTTTACACATGCTCTACCCTCCTATTTATAATAATACAGAAATCAGACTCCTATTTGCATAAGAAATCCTATTTGAACTCAATCTTCTCTTCTTGTAGGGATTCCTGATCCGGTATTGCCTTCTTCTTCAGTATTCCCTTTGGATTCTGACTCCTTCTCCTTGTGAGAGTAGGATATCTTTCTTATCTTATCCACAAGTATGGGGTGCTGTTGTCTTTAACACGGCTTGTTTTCTGGTCGGTCATCATGAGGTCGGCCATGATAATCTTTTGTGCTGGTGTTTCTGCCGACCTTATAGTGATCGGTCATCCGGGCCAAAGTGGTCGGTCTTCACATGTTGTGGTCGGGTCGGTTACATGATCTCATCCAGTCAGGGAATTACCCTTTTGCCCTTGTCGTACTGCCTTAAATGTTGTAGCGCCTGAAAACACCATCAACATCTGTCCCCTAGTTCTCGGTTCCAACGAGTGTGCTAGTTGGTGTCGGGAACTATAGAATAGTTTTGCTCTGTTTGGAGGTTGATCTGAGGTCGAGACACGTTTTGTTGTTTCTTTTCCAGCGCCTTGTCTCGAGACACGCAACAGTCACGTCCGCTTAAATGCCCATCAAATCAACTTCAGGGTTTCTTCTAGTTTCGACACTTGTCAAACATCCGCCGGGTTCCCGCTAAAAAAGGGAATGAATCGACCGTGGAGAGGAGTTTTCGCGGCGAGGTGATCTCAGACGTCCGTTTAAACTTGGGAGTTCTCTTTTGTAGTTGACACATGGCATTCATCCGGTTTCTTCCTTCAGATCCAACGGTTATGAGCGTCCCGGTCATGACTATAAGAAGCGAGGTTTTCACTGTTCCATCTTTTTCGGCGATCCCTCTTCTTTCTGAAAACTCTTCTGTGGTTTGCTTCGACTTCAGATTCCAACCGCGGACTTTTCTTCTTTTTCTTGTTGCGCACATAAGGAACGGGCATAACCGTACTGTACAATCTCCTGCTTTTTCCGAGAAGAACAAGTAAGTCCTCCGAACGATCTCTCCTCTTTCGTATGCTGTGATGTTTTGTTTGTTTATTTTGCTTAGGGAGAGACTTGTGGGTTGCTGGGGTCTTCTTTAGGGCACTTTTAGAGACTCCCTATCTAGTTTAGCACAGAAATCGTGGGTAGCTCCTCATAGACTGATTCTCCTCCCTTCTCTGTTTTTCTGGGTGTCAGGGATGTCCGACAATAGTTCTTCCTCCGAAAGGCCTGCCAAGATTTCAACTCCCCCTGCTGAAGAGCTCTCCTCTGGCTCAGGGGCACCTAGTGTAGAAGACCTTGACACTACCCCTACTGCTTCTGAGATCGAAAACGACTCCTACCATAAGAGGGTTCCTCGGAAGGACCCAGAGCCTGGTGAACTTGGATTGTCGGCTCTGGATATGAACCGCCCTTCAAAAATAACTGAGGACGACCTCGCCCTTCTCCGTCAGCGGTATAATATTCCGATAGACATCGCCCTTGACGTTCCCGACCCTATGGATCGTGCCAGCCAACCTGACGAAGGCTCGATGGCACTCCTTCCTATCTTCTTTGAGTGCGGGCTACGGTTTCCGATCCAGCCTTATTTTGCTTGGATGTTGGCTGAGATGGAAATCGCCCCTTGTCAGCTGAGTCTGAATAGTTGGAGAATTTTGGCCGGGCTGTACGCAGCTTGGCATCGGGCAGGGCTCGGGGAGCCCTCTTTTGAAGAGGTGAAGAGGGTGTATCGTCTGAAGGCCAACCCAAAAGCTCATCATGGTTGGTACTATCTTTCTGCTTACAACAGCTCTGTGAACATCGTCCAGAAGCTCCCTGATTCCAATAAGAACTTCAAGGATCTCTGGTTTTGGGCTACGGGGATTGGGGACGGTCCCTGTTTTCAGATGAAGGGGAGACCTTGGTGCCGGATATTTTCAGGGCGGGAGGTTAGGAGATCGATCTTTAGTTTCTCCTCTTCTTTTTTTTTTTTTTTTTGATTTTTCCCCTTTTCTTATTCTCCTTAGCCTGTTGGAGGGATGCTCCCAAAGTTTCCCACCAGGTCCGGCGGCGAGTATATTGGGCTCGTCGGTATGCCGCCCACTAGAGGGAGCTGGTAAATGACGCGGCTTTTGTTGAGTCTGGCCTTATTCGGGCTGTCCCCACGGGTTGTCTCGGGTCGGATAGGTAGATGTCTGCTGTTTGTTCTGTCTTCCCTGTTTGTTTATTTTGATGTCTCTCTTCCTTTTTCTTCTTCTGTTTATATGCTCCGGTCCTGATCTCTTTTTTGCTTTTGCTTTTTGTAGGCATGTCGAAAAGGCCAAAGTTTCTTGAGAAGTTGGCCGGTACCATGAAGAAAACCGGTCAAGCTGAGGTTGGAACTTCTCGGGCGCAGCCTGATCTTGTTGAGAAGGTGTCTCCAGGACAAGTTCAAACGGGTGCTCGGGGGAAATCTTCCTCTTCTGGCGTGCAATCATCAGGATCTGGTCGCCTTGTCAGTCCACCAAAACCCCTTAGGAAGAGGAGGCGTCAGCTTGGGACCGAGGAGACCGAGTTGGCTCAAGAGGAAGAAGAGGAGGAAGCTGCTCCGGTTAAGAGGAAGGACGTCCGTAGGGGGAGGAAGTCCTCTGAAGGCTCCTCCAAAAAACGGAAGGGCCCTGCGGTCCTCGGGGTGGACGACTTGGGAGAAAGCATCTGGGAGGCTACCTCACACTTAGTGCCGGCTTTCAATGAATTGGCCGAGGTGATTCCCCCGGGGGAGGTTTCGTGGTATGAGGATGTATCTCCCGAAGGTGTTATGACTGAGATGAGTTCTCAAATGGCGAAGGTATTTTCACTTCCCTTCTCGGTTTTTGGGTCTTGGTCCTTTTTTATTTTATGTATTGACTCTCTTCTCCCCCTTTTTTTTTTGTGTGCAGGCCAACTACCTCATGGCCAAGAATAAGGGTCTTCTTCTGACTCTGTTGTCCGAGGGTGGTCAGGCTCAGAGGCTTCAAAATCGTCTCTCCGAAGTGGAAGCAAAATTGGCTGACGGGGAGGAGGTGATCAAGAATCATGAGGCGACCGCTGTTGAGAATTTCAAAGCGAACAAGGCTCTCAAGGCTGCCGTTGCGCTGGAAAGAAAGCTTGCTGATAGTGCCAGGGAGGACCTGAAGGTTGCCCAATCTGAGATTGGCGTTCTGAAGGGGAAGGTAGCAAGTGCTGAGGCCAAGTTGAAGAACAAAGATGAGGAGGTTGCACGGGCCCGAGATAGTCTTGAGAGGAAAAAGACCGAGCTTGAGGAGAGAGAGATCGATCTCGAGGAGAGAGAGATCGAGCTTGAGAAGAGGGAGAGTGAGCTTGAGGCCGAGAAGGAGGCCATCCACCTTGAGGGAGTTGGTTTTGCTGATTCTGATTTAATTCCGATGGTGCTGCCAAGTCTGAACATGGACCCATTCGTGCGGCCATCAGCTATTGCAAGGGGATATCTCCGAGGAGGAGTTTCGGAAGTGGCTCCCTTCCCCACCTGAGGAGGCGATGGATCCCGCCCCTATTCGGTTGTTCCGGCTTCCGAGGCTTCTCACGAAGAACGTCCTGAGGTTCCGGCCCCCGGCGAGGACAGCCCTGAGATCCCTCCTCCCGTCCCTGAAGTAGAGGTCTATCCTGCTGTCGAGGTTGAAGCCACAGACCCTCCTCCCGATGCCGAGTCGCTTCTCCCGCCACCTGAACCATCTGAGGAAGAAATTCCTGCCCCTGTGCGGGCTGAATGAAAAGGGTAACCCTACCGGGGCCCTATGTACACTTTAACTTTTCGTAATAAAATTACAATTTGTATTTATACACACATGTATATTTATGTCTATTTATTTCTCTTTTTTTTTTATGCTTCTCGTTATCCTAACAATTTTAAGGCTCATCAGGGGTCAGCATGAGCCGGAGGGGTCTAATTTGACCCCGAGCAGAGTGAGGCACTTGGACCCGGGGGAATGTTACCTCCCCAAACCAAAGAAGCTGACTCGGTGGGACGTAACCCGACCCCGAGTTGAGTGAAAGACTTGGGTTCTGGGGGAATGTTACCTCCCCAAACCAAAGAAGCTGACTCGGTGGGACGTAACCCGACCCCGAGTTGAGTGAAAGGCTTGGGTTCTGGGGGAATGTTACGTCCCCAGTCCAAAGGGCAGACTCGGTGGGACATCGCCCGACCCCGAGCTGTAAGAATCACTTGGTCCTGGGGGAATGTTACGTCCCCAGTCCAAAGGGCAGACTCAATGGGACATCGCCCGACCCCGAGCTGTAAGAATCACTTGGTCCTGGGGGAATGTTACGTCCCCAGTCCAAAGGGCAGACTCGGTGGGACATCGCCCGACCCCGAGCTGTAAGAATCACTTGGTCCTGGGGGAATGTTACGTCCCCAGTCCAAAGGGCAGACTCGGTGGGACATCGCCCGACCCCGAGCTGTTGTAAGAATCACTTGGTCCTGGGGGAATGTTACGTCCCCAGTCCAAAGGGCAGACTCGGTGGGACATCGCCCGACCCCGAGCTGTAAGAATCACTTGGTCCTGGGGGAATGTTACGTCCCCAGTCCAAAGGGCAGACTCGGTGGGACATCGCCCGAACCCGAGCTGTAAAAATCACTTGGTCCTGGGGGAATGTTACGTCCCCAGTCCAAAGGCAGACTCGGTGGGACATCGCCCGACCCCGAGCTGTAAGAATCACTTGGTCCTGGGGGAATGTTACGTCCCCAGTCCAAAGGGCAGACTCGGTGGGACATCGCCCGACCCCGAGCTGTAAGAATTGTAAGAATCTTGGTCCTGGGGGAATGTTATGTCCCCAGTCCAAGGGCAGACTCGGTGGGACATCGCCCGACCCCGAGCTGTAAGAATCACTTGGTCCTGGGGGAATGTTACGTCCCCAGTCCAAAGGGAGACTCGGTGGGACATCGCCCGACCCCGAGCTGTAAGAATCACTTGGTCCTGGGGGAATGTTACGTCCCCAGTCCAAAGACAGACTCGGTGGGACATCGCCCGACCCCGAGCTGTAAGAATCACTTGGTCCTGGGGGAATGTTACGTCCCCAGTCCAAAGGGCAGACTCGGTGGGACATCGCCCGACCCCGAGCTGTAAGAATCACTTGGTCCTGGGGGAATGTTACGTCCCCAGTCCAAAGACAGACTCGGTGGGACATCGCCCGACCCCGAGCTGTAAGAATCACTTGGTCCTGGGGGAATGTTACGTCCCCAGTCCAAAGGGCAGACTCGGTGGGACATCGCCCGACCCGAGCTGTAAGAATCACTTGGTCCTGGGGGAATGTTACGTCCCCAGTCCAAGGGGCAGACTCGGTGGGACATCGCCCGACCCGAGCTGTAAGAATCACTTGGTCCTGGGGGAATGTTACGTCCCCAGTCCAAAGGGCAGACTCGGTGGGACATCGCCCGACCCCGAGCTGTAAGAATCACTTGGTCCTGGGGGAATGTTACGTCCCCAGTCCAAAGGCAGACTCGGTGGGACATCGCCCGACCCCGAGCTGTAAGAATCACTTGGTCCTGGGGGAATGTTACGTCCCCAGTCCAAAGGGCAGACTCGGTGGGACATCGCCCGACCCCGAGCTGTAAGAATCACTTGGTCCTGGGGGAATGTTACGTCCCCAGTCCAAAGGGCAGACTCGTGGGACATCGCCCGACCCCGAGCTGTAAAAATCACTTGGTCCTGGGGGAATGTTACGTCCCCAGTCCAAAGGCAGACTCGGTGGGACATCGCCCGACCCCGAGCTGTAAGAATCTTTGGTCCTGGGGGAATGTTACGTCCCCAGTCCAAAGGCAGACTCGTTGGGACATCGCCCGACCCCGAGCTGTAAGAACACTTGGTCCTGGGGGAATGTTACGTCCCCAGTCCAAAGGCAGACTCGTTGGGATATCGCCCGACCCCGAGCTGTAAGAATCACTTGGTCCTGGGGGAATGTTACGTCTCCAGTCCAAATGGCAGAATCGGTGGGACATCGCCCGATCCCGAGCTGTAAGAATCACTTGGTCCTGGGGGAATGTTACGTCCCCAATCCAAAGGGCAGACTCGGTGGGACATCGCCCGCCCCGAGCTGTAAGAATCACTTGGTCCTGGGGGAATGTTACGTCCCCAGTCCAAAGGGCAGACTCGGTGGGACATCGCCCGACCCCGAGCTGTAAGAATCACTTGGTCCTTGGGGAATGTTACGTTCCCAGTCCAAAGGGCAGACTCGGTGGGACATCGCCCGACCCCGAGCTGTAAGAATCACTTGGTCCTGGGGGAATGTTACGTCCCCAGTCCAAGGGCAGACTCGGTGGGACATCGCCCGACCCCGAGCTGTAAGAATCACTTGGTCCTGGGGGAATGTTACGTCCCCAGTCCAAAGGGCAGACTCGGTGGGACATCGCCCGACCCCGAGCTGTAAGAATCACTTGGTCCTGGGGGAATGTTACGTCCCCAGTCCAAAGGGCAGACTCGGTTGGGACATCGCCCGACCCCGAGCTGTAAGAATCACTTGGTCCTGGGGGAATGTTACGTCCCCAGTCCAAAGGCAGACTCGGTGGGACATCGCCCGACCCCGAGCTGTAAGAATCACTTGGTCCTAGGGGAATGTTACGTCCCCAGTCCAAAGGCAGACTCGTTGGGACATCGCCCGACCCCGAGCTGTAAGAATCACTTGGTCCTGGGGGAATGTTACGTCCCCAGTCCAAAGCAGACTCGGTGGGACATCGCCCGACCCCGAGCTGTAAGAATCACTTGGTCCTGGGGGAATGTTACGTCCCCAGTCCAAAGGGCAGACTCGGTGGGACATCGCCCTACCCCGAGCAGTTGTAAGAATCACTTGGTCCTGGGGGAATGTTACGTCCCCAGTCCAAGGGCAGACTCGGTGGGACATCGCCCGACCCCGAGCTGTAAGAATCACTTGGTCCTGGGGGAATGTTACGTCCCCAGTCCAAAGGCAGACTCGGTGGGACATCGCCCGACCCCGAGCTGTAAGAATCACTTGGTCCTGGGGGAATGTTACGTCCCCAGTCCAAAGGGCAGACTCGGTGGGACATCGCCCGACCCCGAGCTGTAAGAATCACTTGGTCCTGGGGGAATTACGTCCCCAGTCCAAGGGCAGACTCGGTGGGACATCGCCCGACCCCGAGCTGTAAGAATCACTTGGTCCTGGGGGAATGTTACGTCCCCATTCCAAAGGCAGACTCGGTGGGACATCGCCCGACCCCGAGCTGTAAGAATCACTTGGTCCTGGGGGAATGTTACGTCCCCAGTCCAAAGACAGACTCGGTGGGACATCGCCCGACCCCGAGCTGTAAGAATCACTTGGTCCTGGGGGAATGTTACGTCCCCAGTCAAAGGGCAGACTCGCTGGGACATCGCCCGACCCCGAACTGTAAGAATCACTTGGTCCTGGGGGAATGTTACGTCCCCAGTCCAAAGGGCAGACTCGGTGGGACATCGCCCGACCCCGAGCAGTAAGAATCACTTGGTCCTGGGGGAATGTTACGTCCCCAGTCCAGGGCAGACTCGGTGGGACATCGCCCGACCCCGAAGTAAGAATCACTTGGTCCTGGGGGAATGTTACGTCCCCAGTCCAAGGGCAGACTCGGTGGGACATCGCCCGACCCCGAGCTGTAAGAATCACTTGGTCATGGGGGAATGTTACGTCCCCAGTCCAAAGGGCAGACTCGGTGGGACATCGCCCGACCCCGAGCTGTAAGAATCACTTGGTCCTGGGGGAATGTTACGTCCCCAGTCCAAAGGGCAGACTCGGTGGGACATCGCCCGACCCCGAGCTGTAAGAATCACTTGGTCCTGGGGGAATGTTACGTCCCCAGTCCAAGGCAAGGGCAGACTCGGTGGGACATCGCCCGACCCCGAGCTTGTCCAGTCCAAATGGCAGACTCGGTGGGACATCGCCCGACCCCGAGCTGTAAGAATCACTTGGTCCTGGGGGAATGTTACGTCCCCAGTCCAAAGGGCAGACTCGGTGGGACATCGCCCGACCCCGAGCTGTAAGAATCACTTGGTCCTGGGGGAATGTTACGTCCCCAGTCCAAAGGCAGACTCGGTGGGACATCGCCCGACCCCGAGCTGTAAGAATCACTTGGTCCTGGGGGAATGTTACGTCCCCAGTACAAAGGCAGACTCGTTGGGACATCGCCCGACCCCGAGCTGTAAGAATCACTTGGTCCTGGGGGAATGTTACGTCCCCAGTCCAAGGGCAGACTCGGTGGGACATCGCCCGACCCCGAGCTGTCCAGTCCAAATGGCAGACTCGGTGGGACATCGCCCGACCCCGAGCTGTAAGAATCACTTGGTCCTGGGGAATGTTACGTCCCCAGTCCAAAGGCAGACTCGGTGGGACATCGCCCGACCCCGAGCTGTAAGAATCACTTGGTCCTGGGGGAATGTTACGTCCCCAGTCCAAAGGCAGACTCGTTGGGACATCGCCCGACCCCGAGCTGTAAGAATCACTTGGTCCTGGGGGAATGTTACGTCCCCAGTCCAAAGGCAGACTCGGTGGGACATCGCCCGACCCCGAGCTGTAAGAATCACTTGGTCCTGGGGGAATGTTACGTCCCCAGTCCAAAGGGCAGACTCGGTGGGACATCGCCCGACCCCGAGCTGTAAGAATCACTTGGTCCTGGGGGAATGTTACGTCCCCAGTCCAAAGGGCTGACTCGGTGGGACATCGCCCGACCCCGAGCTGTAAGAATCACTTGGTCCTGGGGGAATGTTACGTCCCCAGTCCAAAGGCAGACTCGGTGGGACATCGCCCGACCCCGAGCTGTAAGAATCACTTGGTCCTGGGGGAATGTTACGTCCCCAGTCCAAAGGGCAGACTCGGTGGGACATCGCCCGACCCCGAGCTGTAAGAACACTTGGTCCTGGGGGAATGTTACGTCCCCAGTCCAAAGGCAGACTCGATGGGACATCGCCCGACCCCGAGCTGTAAGAATCACTTGGTCCTGGGGGAATGTTACGTCCCCAGTCCAAAGGCAGACTCGGTGGGACATCGCCCGACCCCGAGCTGTAAGAATCACTTGGTCCTGGGGGAATGTTACGTCCCCAGTCCAAAGGGCAGACTCGGTGGGACATCGCCCGACCCCGAGCTGTAAGAATCACTTGGTCCTGGGGGAATGTTACGTCCCCAGTCCAAAGGGCAGACTCGGTGGGACATCGCCCGACCCCGAGCTGTAAGAATCACTTGGTCCTGGTGAATGTTACGTCCCCAGTCCAAAGGGCAGACTCGGTGGGACATCGCCCGACCCCGAGCTGTAAGAATCACTTGGTCCTGGGGGAATGTTACGTCCCCAGTCCAAAGGCAGACTCGGTGGGACATCGCCCGACCCCGAGCTGTAGAATCACTTGGTCTTGGGGGAATGTTACGTCCCCAGTCCAAAGGGCAGACTCGGTGGGACATCGCCCGACCCCGAGCTGTAAGAATCACTTGGTCCTTGGGGAATGTTACGTCCCCAGTCCAAAGGGCAGACTCGTTGGGACATCGCCCGACCCCGAGCTGTAAGATCACTTGGTCCTGGGGGAATGTTACGTCCCCAGTCCAAGGACAGACTCGGTGGGACATCGCCCGACCCCGAGCTGTAAAAATCACTTGGTCCTGGGGAATGTTACGTCCCCAGTCCAAAGGCAGACTCGGTGGGACATCGCCCGACCCCGAGCTGTAAGAATCACTTGGTCCTGGGGGAATGTTACGTCCCCAGTCCAAAGACAGACTCGGTGGGACATCGCCCGACCCTGAGCTGTAAGAATCACTTGGTCCTGGGGGAATGTTACGTCCCCATGCAAAAAACGTCGGGGTACTCTTGTAGACATTCCAACAAGTCTTTTCTTAGGGCCTCGTCTAGACTTCCCCCTATTCTTATGCTTTTCTTTGGCCCGAATAGTTTTACTTCTTCTAATTCTTCGGCTGCTCGAGCAGGCAGCTTGCAGCTTTATCGGGTCGGGGAGCAGGGTCTTTCCTCGTGTTCTTGTTGTCCTCGTCTCTCTGTCTTTTCTTGGTGCCTCTTTCCACGCAGAGGGTCTCTCGCGAGAAAGTGGCAAAACAGCTGCGGGCTATCTTCTGGCTTCCGCATATGATCCCGATCCCTTCCCGTGTGGGGAACTTTAATTTCAGGTAATAACAGGAAATTGCGGCCTTGGTTTTCATCATGAAGGGGCGGCCGACAATGACTTGATAACTGCTCATGCAGTCTACTACAGTGAAGTTTATCATGATTGTTCGGGTTTTGGGGGCAGCTCCGATCGTCATTGCTAGTTGAATTCTTCCCATCGGGACGACCGTTGAACCCCCGAAACCGTACAGGGGGTGCTGTCCTCGGTTAGAGCTGTGTACTCTACCCCCAGGCTTTCCAAAGTTTCTTTGGAAATTATCTATACCGCGCTTCCGGGATCCACCAAGATTCTGTCCACTTCTGTGCCGCCGATTGTTGCTTTGATTATTAGTGCGTCGTCATGGGGGAAGCTTACCCCCTGAGCTCTTCATCGGTGAACATAATGGGTGTCGACCGATTTCCTCGTGGGTTTGGGATTTTTTCTGTTTTCAGCACCTCTGTCCCCGTGCTCGGCTTGGCTGTAATTCTTTCTCGACCGGTTAGAGTCCCCGGCCAGCGTTGCCCCTCCTGCGATGACGTTCACCTCTCGATTCCTTGCCCTTTGTCTGGCGGCCATGATCTCATGGTCGATGTAATTGTTCAGGTACCCGTTCCGGGCCAGGTCCTCCATTGTTCCCGAGGTCCTTGCATTCATCGGTTGTGTGCCCTCTTAGATTGTGGTGCAGGCAGTAGGATCTTTTGTTTTTTCTGTCTGGGGGAAACCTCCTGAGGTCGGGCTCTATTAAGAGGCCTTTCTCCCGTATCTCCATGATGATTTCCCCTGGCGGCTTGCTTAGGGGAATGTACGCTTCCTCTCGGACCACATGGTTTACTTGAGTTACGGGCCCTTTTCCTTGGTCCTTTTGTGCCATTGGTTTGAACTTTGGGTCTTCTGGATTGAACTTCCGGAATTCTTTTCCGGTCGCCGATGGTCTTCTCTCCTTGTCACCCTTTCTCTGGCGGTTGTCCCTCTCCGGGATATTTTCCTCGCTTCTAGGAGGACGTACTTCCTGGCTACCTCCAGTGCGGTAGCGTAGTCTGGTGTCTCATGGATCCTCAGGTGGGTCCACAGTTTCCCGATCCTTAGGACCCCTTTCAGACTTTCCAGGGCTTCTTGGGATTCATACCCTCCGACCTCGAGTACAGTGTTGTGATACCTTTCAATGAAGCTTTTCAGTGTTTCGTCGTCTCCTGTTTATGAGCCTTAGTTCTCCTATTGTTTTTTAGGGGTGCAGGCTCCTTTGAAGTGCCGGATAAACGACTTCTTAAGTTGGGAGAAGCTCTGAATGCTCCTCGGGGCCAGACTTCTATACCATAGGATGGCAGGCCACCTAAAGTTAAGGGAAATACTTTGCAATATGGCGTCGCCCGTTACTCCATGTACTTCCATCAGGAGGACAAGTTTTCGATGTGGGATTTTGGGTCGGAGTGGCCTTTGTATGGTGTGCCATGGTCGGCATGTTTAAATCGCTTCGGGAACTGTGCTGACCTTATCTCTTCCGTAAGGGGAGACCCCTCTTCCTCGCCTCGGGTGTCTCCCGCGCCGGTCTTGAGGCCTTTCCCCATCTGGTCATCTCTTTTCTCAACCAAGACTTTATTTCACGGGTTGTGCCCCCGTGTCGCCTTCTGTTGTCCTTCTGTTCGCCTGTCGTTCCGGGCGTGGCGTTCTTTAAACCCGGAGGTCTCCTGTACGTCTTCGTTATACTTTCTATCCTCCCTCTCGAGTTGTAAAAAACTGTCGGAGGAGGGGTCGGGTGATTGTTCCTCCTCTTCTTCTTCCCATGTGTCTTCTGATGTGGCTCTCTTCCTACCACTTCAGATCTTATCCCATAGGGGGGCCTCTCTTTCTGGGTCTCTCGTCTTCGCTTAATCTACTATCTTTTCCCTCTTTCCCTCTCTTTCCTCCTCTGGCCGGTCCCGGTTTCAGGTTTCTCGTTGTTTGCTCCTTCCATTCTTTCTAGTCGATCCATCATAGACCTCATGCTATCTTCCATCTTTTTTCATCCAGTCCATTGCCGGACCTCCTGGTTGGTGATTTCCGCCCTCCGCCATTTGTCTTATCACGTGAACTGCTTTTTGTGAAGTTCCCCACAGACGGCGCCAACTGTTGACGGCTGATTTTGGTCTCGTGGTAATATGGGAATATCACCTCCGAGGTAATCCTCCTTCAATGGAGAATTTGTTTGGTTATGGGGAACCAAAAGCAAATTTAGCGGGAGACGGAAAAACACACCAATCGACAAAGAGATTTAACGTGGTTCGGTGGATTTTGGGATCCGACCTACGTCCACGGACAAGAACAGGGTGGTACTTTTTATTACTCAAATACACTCCTCGTGTCTCTTCTTTGCTTTTACAAATCGGAGCTTGATGATTCTAATCCCTCACTCTTGTGATGATTTCTTTTAGATGTCTTTTACACATGCTCTACCCTCCTATTTATAATAATACAGAAATCAGACTCCTATTTGCATAAGAAATCCTATTTGAACTCAATCTTCTCTTCTTGTAGGGATTCCTGATCCGGTATTGCCTTCTTCTTCCGTATTCCCTTTTGGATTCTGACTCCTTCTCCTTGTGAGAGTAGGATATCTTTCTTATCTTATCCACAAGTATGGGGTGCTGTTGTCTTTAACACGGCTTGTTGTCTGGTCGGTCATCATGAGGTCGGCCATGATAATCTTTTGTGCTGATAGTGTTTCTGCCGACCTTATAGTGATCGGTCATCCGGGCCAAAGTGGTCGGTCTTCACATGTTGTGGTCAGGTCGGTTACATGATCTCATCCAGTCAGGGAATTACCCTTTTGCCCTTGTCGTACTGCCTTAAATGTTGTAGCGCCTGAAAACACCATCAACAAAGGTAATTAATGATTATTTTCTCTATGTTAACAGCACACAAAATTCATCATTACGAGTTATCTAACATCGACAATATACCATCAGGCAATACTGCAACAGAAGACCAACACACAAAATAACTTTTACCACTCACAACTGAGTTCGCAAACCACACATTGAAGAAGCATGACTGGATCTATATGGGATTTGACAAAACATAATTTCTGGGCTAATAAATCGAATGATAATAAAGAATAATAAACATCAATTTTATTAAACGATTAAAATGTACTTTTAGGAATTAAAAACATGAATAATAGAAGTCAAACACAAGAGTTCATCCTTAACTTTGCTTAGGAGATTAGTTCTCCATAAAAGAAATAAAGATAGCCTGGGATTGGAGAGATATGTCGTTCTGAATTATCACGGCTCCGCGTCCCGGCTTTCTGATTATTCTTCTCTGTTTCAGCTCTCGGCCTCCTGGAGTTTCACGCGATCAGCTTCTGTTTTTCTCTCAAACTCTCGGCCTGCTTCTATTTTGTTCCTGCGCAGGCTGCTGTCTCTCACGCAGCTTCTCACGTTTCTTATATTCTCTCGGCCTGCAGCCTCTGCCCCAATTGTTTTGTCTTTCTATGTGTGAGGCCTTGCCTCCACACACAGCCGCATTGTTTCACGCCTCTGCATGCAATTTATACACAAAACAATTTCAAACCTAATGCAACTTGTAATTGGGCCCACGTAACTTCCTTTGATTTGGTCAAAAGCAACTCTTCCCTCTCTTTCTTATTTTACACGTGAGCTCTCTCTCTTTGTTAATATATTCACATTTTTAACTTTCCAATTCAACAAATAAAACTTCCCTTATTAAAGATTTGTCTTCTAATGATAAAGTAGGAAGCCCACATACAAGCTTAATTTGCTTCCCAATTCCTACAAATAATAAAGAGGGAAATTACTAAAATAACTTAAATAATAAATACTTTTTAAATTAGAATAATGATAAAAATTACATAATAAAATATAAAATATAAAACTAAATATTTAATAATAAACCCGAATAAGTGATGTTTCAAAGTACATTTTCATGCACTTATCACAACCCCCAACCACCATATTGCTAGTCCCTAGCAATTCGAACGCAATTCAACCAGCTTATTCCTCGGCAACGGCGCCAAATTTTGATTACGCCCAAAAATAACTTGCGGTTATCGCAGTATAACTGGGGTGTCGATTCCTCAGAGAGATGGTTACATGAACTAATTACTTAAACAAAAACGTTAGCAACAACTAATTAAATAAAACTATTGAATTGATAAGAAAAGATAAAAACTATAAGAAAATAATTAAGAATATCAATAGAGAGACATGGAAAAGTATCGGGAATCCCTCTTGTATCAAACCTCTATATTCATTTAATAATTCATGTACTACTCAGTTGAGGGTTTCACATCCCAAACCAACAACCGGAAGATATTCAATTCTACACATATTCAAATTCTAAGGTAATTAATGATTATTTTCTCTATGTTAACAGCACACAAAAGTCATCGTTACGAGCTATCTAACGTCGACAATATACTATCAGGCAATACTGCAGCAGAAGACCAACACGCAAAATTACTTTTACCAGTCACAATTGAGTTCGCAAACCACACATAGAAGAAGCATGACTGTATCTATATGGGATTTGACAAAACACAATTTCTGGATTAATAAATCGAAAGATAATAGAAAATAATAACAATCAATTGTATTAAACGTTAAAAGGTTCTTAATAAATCTACAACATAAATATAAGAATTTCAAATACACGACTTCATCCTTAGTTTACCTTAGGAGATTAGTTCTCCATGCCGAAGAGAGAAACAACGTTGACGGATCGGAGAAGCATCTCAGTTTCTTCACAAATTCTCGGCACTCTCTCCTACGCTCGGCGCTGCTCTCTGCTCTCTGCATTTTTAGTAGTTTTTGCGCAGACAGCTTCTCACGTTTTTCTCAGCAGCCACCTTTTTTCCTTTATATATTCACGCACAGCCTTTTTACTCTCTCTCACGCAGCCTGAGCTGCTGCTTTACGCAGCTTGGAGCCTTCTATACTTATCACTTTTGCATGCTTATATACACAAAGTTTGTTGACCTAATTCCAAGTGGGCCCACGTTGTTGCTTCTTCTTTTGGTGTTACACGGCACCTTTGCTCTCTAAGTACTTTGCTTTCCTCTTTTATTTTCTTAGTCAAAGTCTTGGCCCACCTTTGCTTCTTCTTTTGTTTCTTGTTTAATAAGTTGCGGCTCCCACCTCCTTGAGTAATAAATCTTTCAATGCGCAGAGCTTATTTGCTTTTGTAATAAAGCCACGTGCATGCTCTCAATTTGGTCAAAAGTTTGCCTCCTTGTTTACTCGATCAAATGTTGTGTGCGATGCGTCCGTCACTACAAGAAAAAAGGCCTTTACTGACACTAAGGTTAGTGACACTAGGCTAAAAGTGTCAGAAACGACGTGTAAATGGGCCTATTTCCGTGGTTTTCACTTAAATATCAATAATTACTGACACTATGGTATCAGCGATTTTAGTGTCAGTAATTACTATTACAATAGTATCAGTAAAAAATAAAAATAAAAAAAAAAACGCGTAGTCGTCTGGAGTCGAACCAACACCTCGCGGAAGTAACGTTTTTCGCATATATTACTGACACTAGAGTATCAGTAAATATTTTCCCCTATTTTCGTGGGCTCGTCATTTACCAAACTAAAATTCCCTTTAATTTTCACTTCAATGCTCGCACTTCACAGCTTCATCATCCCTCTCTTTCGTTCACAGCTTCATCATCCCTCCCTTTCGTTCATTTCAATTTTAGTCATAGCCAAGAAAGCTTCAAAACCTTCATTTATATCATTGGCTAGAGTGATTAGTTTCCATTTAGTTCAAAATCCACCTCTGTTTCCAGTTTTTTAATCTGGATTTGTCTTAAATTCTTCAAAATCCTAGTAAAAAAGATGGATCCGAGTGGCAAAGTGAGTAACCATGCTTATTTTTGTTTCATATGGGCTTTCTATTAATCCAAAAAAAGCTGCTTCTTCCCCTACCACCAAACCTAATCCTCCATTTTTCTTCATCAAAACGAAACCCTAGATTTTTTTATTTGTCTTAGATTTTTTGAGTAGGGATTTGAGTTTTTGATTTTGTTGAGAGATTTGCAACTGGGTATTGATGACAATTTTATTGCAGTGTGGATAACATCAAGAGAGGAGCACCGATTTCCATTGGAGCTCTATGAAATGTGTACGTTTTCCCCTTTGTTGATCAATTGATGGATTTAATTTCTTATTGTTTTTATTACTATTAGATTTTCCTGCTGCTGCTTCATTTTTTTGGGCGCTATTACTGTAGCTTCTCTGGAAGTTCTTTCAATGCTTTTTTTCTTTTTATGTACAGTTTGGAATATTTCCTTAGTCTTTACTTTTTGCTTATGAGTGGAAGATTACACTTAAAATGTCTATCCTTGCAGTGACTGATTCGATATTGTCTTAAAGCTGAGGCAACTCTGCTGCTGAGAGAGAGGAGGAGATCTGAAAGAAAAAGCTTTTGAGCAAATTTTTGAGAAACAAGAAAATGGAAGTGGGGTTTCTGGGTTTGGGAATAATGGGCAAGGCCATTTCTATGAACTTGTTGAGAAATGGATTCAAAGTTACTGTATGGAACATGACTCTATCCAAGATATTGTTTTGAGTAACCTTTCTTTTATGTATTTATTTTATTCTTGTGAATTTTTGGGGTTCAAGATTTTTCCATTATGGTGTTATGAAGTAAAAAAAGATTGAAATTTTTTAATGGAGATTTGCGTACATGTAGTGTGATGAACTTGTAGCATATGGGGCTACAGTTGGAGGAAGTCCAGCAGAAGTTATTAAGAAATGCAAGATTACTATTGGGATATTAGCTGATCCTCTAGCTGCACTTTCGGTTTGTGTTTATTGTGGTGTTTGATGATTTCATTAATTGAGCTTTAGTTTCATGTGTGATTGTTTTAATAGGGATGTGGTTTTTTTTGGTGATTGATTAGGTTGTTTTTGACAAAGGTGGTGTTTTGGAGAAAATATGTCCTGGAAAGGTTACAATGACATGTCAACTGTTAATGCTGAAACTTCGATAAAGATCAGCCAGGTTTGCCTTTTCCCGTTGAACTTCGTTTGGATCAAAAGATGTTTGTTTTGAGCTCAAATTAAGAGGCTGAGTAGATATTATTTGGAATTTTGGTTTTCTTGATTGTCTCTGAAAGGTGATAGCTTGTTCTTATATCATTTTTTGATTGATTGATTGATAGATTTATTTATTTACTTAATGATATGTTGTGCATAAAAGTGATATCGATGTTTGGAAGGGTGATACATCAAGAGAGCTTTTAGGTTGCTATATGTTACTCTTTTCAGCAATATGCTACAAGATAATGTTACTTTTGAAGATGTGGATTTTTCTGGGGAGGGCTTGGTAACATTTGATGATAAATTCTGTTGTTTTCGACAATATGATTTTCGCTTGATAGAGTTTGTTTTGCTTATAAAATTGATTGAATTTGGAGGATAGTAGAACAAACTAAGAGAGCATATTTAACTTCTTTTGGATATCTGCAGGCAATTACATCAAAAGGTGGTCAATTCCTTGAAGCTCCTGTTTCAGTGAGCAAACAACCTGTAGAAACTGGTCAACTAGTTTCTTATTTTCAATTGGATTTCGCCACTAAAACCTTTAGTGTCGCACTCTTAGTGGCGAAATTTGAGCGCCAGTTTTGTTGTAGTGAAATTTTCCTTGAATTTCAGTGATTTTCAGGAATTTTGTTCCAGTTATATGTGGGGTATAAATTTCCTATAGAAGTGATTGACAAATGTTTATCCACAGATTATGGTCATTAGCTTTTGTAGGTTTTCTTGACATTGATTGCTAGTCACTGGCAATGTAGATCTGCTGGCATAACTTGTTGACTGTTACGTCTCACCTCCATTATTTGTCATTTGGAATTCTATTTTTATTTGTGTATGCTTTCTCTTCCTTATATTACTCAACTTTGTTGACTAGAGCTCATCTTTTATTGGCTTTGCATTTATCTTTATTGTTCATTTGGTGGGACTAAACTTTTCGAAAAAGTCATGGAGGCTGCTGGGACTACACTTTCTTTCACAAGTTATAGGGAGTTTGATATTACTTAATTGCATAACCCATCTGCAGAGCTTTCTGGACAAGAATTTTGGTGGGGTTTATAATCTAATTCAGCTGCTCACTTGCTGTGATAAGGTGATTGTTTAATGTTTATATTTTACAACCTTACTGATTTACAAAGTATTCTGTTCTTCCAAATCCAGCATAACGGTTTGCGAGCTTCTCATCATGGCCAAATTTTGATGGTCAGAGTTTCATGTCTGGTTTTACTAGAATTTATGTAGATTTCGAACTGACATATAGAGCTGTTGGTAATATTATCAAAATGTAAAAAGTAGATTTCTAACAAAAGAAGTTTCACAGGATCATTGTTTAAAGCACGCTTCAAAAAGTTATAATACCACCAAGTGCTCGGGCAGTCCTCAAAGTGGAAAGGTACACAAAATTTTATGATTTTCTATATTAAGTTAGTGCATCTTATGGAGGTAATTGAAGGGCTTGTACAGTTCTTTAGTGATTTCCTATGTGTGATGCCTATTTTGATAGTTTATGTGTTGAAGTTTAATGTTATGTATTGTTATGCTTCGGCTTATCTTTGACTTAGCATGCCGGTTTTTGGGTGATTGTTTCCCTTTTGTTTCTATCTAGTACGTTACTGGGATTGTGCATGGCCACATGGCATTCAAACTTATAAACTGAAAAAAAAAACAACTTATGAATCTAAGCACTAAAGATATAATAAACTGTTTGCTCATTGTTTTAACCTAATGTATTCAAGCCAATGTTCTTCGTTATTTTACTCTAATGTATGTTTTCTTTAAACCTTTGAAACTAATTATGAAAATTTTATAAACTTACATCGACAAGGTACATATTATGAACAGGTTAGGTACGTAAAATGGACAAAAAATGGATATATTGTGATAATAAGTGCTTTATGTGACAAAAATTAGATTAGGGTTATATTTTGTATTTTTATTTGGATGTATTTAATGTTTTTATTTATGAAGATATCGATTTTTTTTGGAAGTCCATCTAATTCTTAACATTTGGTTTATAATTTCAGATTTTGTGCCAGATATCATATTGTTGGGGGATTGTTGCAGGCTTCTCAACAAGTATCATGAATTTTGGTGGGGGCATGACATTTTGATGGGACTTTAAGAGTAGTTTTTGAAATATATATATGTTAATTTAAAGATTGTCTATGGAGTTTTTGTATTCATCATGTGATACTGTTGAATTGATTAATACGATTAATCTATTATATTGCGAATTTTATATAAATGTAATTTTTTAGTTTTTTATTTCATTGAGTTGGTATATATATATATATATATATATATATATATATATATATATATATATATATATATATATATATATTTTATGATTAATTTAATTACAAAAAATAAGAAATATAATTGTGAAATAATACGATTTTTAAATTTTAAAAGATATTGACGGATATTGATACTATAGTAACAATAATTACTGACACTAAAAATCAAATATATGCGATATACTGATACTTCAGTAACAAAATTTACTGACACTATAGTATCACTAAATACTGATGATATAGTGTCAATAATTTACTGACACTAAAATAGTGTGAGAGATTACTGATACCATAGTGTCAATAATTTTCTGATACTACAGTATTAACGTTTACTGACACTAAGAATCACTGACACTAGAAACTAGTGTCAGTGATTTCTGGCTGCGGCAACACTGACACATTTATATAGTGTCAGTAAAACCCTTTACTGACACTAATTTAGTATCAGTAAAAGCCTTTTTTCTTGTAGTGCGTTAGGCTCCGAAACATGTTCCATTTTCCTTGATCCATTGCTCCTATTAACAAAGCACAGAATAACTCTTATTAAGATTAAAATGTATGATAATAAAGCTGAGTTAGTGGTGTTCCAAGTACACTTTCGTGCACTTATCAGCTAGTCAATCATTTAAGAAGAGGAAGATATTGAAAACATCATCATCAAGATCCCTCGGGGGGCGACAGTCATGTTGAACCCCTCGAGTTTATCTTATTTTGTGGATAGACTGCTGCTGAAGGAAGATAAATATCAATTGATAGCTTTAGGGCCTGTAGAAGCGTCGCGAAGGCCAGTGGCCCATTCATATGAGGTAACCTTCTAATTCTTGAGGTCGTAATTCTTGTTGAATGATTTTTTTTCTCTCATAGCTCTTTTTCATTTTCGTAGACTTTGGAATGTACTATCTACCAACAGAAGTATACTGAAGCTAGTCAGAAAAAGGATGAGAGAGATGGAGAAATCAAATACTGCCTTGAGGAATGAGCTCGCCGAAGCTGAGGCGTCGAGGGATGCCATGAAAAAGAAAGTGAAAGAGGCCGAAAACGATGCTAGAGGGGCTAAAGTGACTCTGAAATTTGAAAGGGAGATGACATCGGCTGAAGTGGAAGCTTACAAGGAGAGTCTGGCTACCCTCGAAAGCGAAAGGCTGAGTTGATTATCAATTAGAAGGGGTCGCATTTGAGGCGATTGTCAAAGAGAGGAGTAGTCTGATGAAACAATATCTCGTTGGGGAGCACGACGTCTGGACTCCAATAAAGTGGATCAAGATGAACGAGAAAATGGAGGTCGGCCTCTCCCTTTCATCGGATGATGAAGATGTCGAGGGTGTTGAGGGGGGTGGCATTGAAGTGGAGATTTCTAGGACAGACGAGGTGCCTCAGGGTACAACAAAGATGGTTGTGGGACAAAAGAAGGGTATGGTCTGATGAAAGAGGTATCTGATGAAGTAGAGGCTGACCTTGTTGCCTATATTCAGAATTCTCTTGTTGCTGTCGACGCTTCAGCTGAAATGCCATCCTCCGAAGTCCTTGAAGACTGATTATTTTTCTCTTTTGTAACTTATATTTTTTAAACTAAATGACATTTGTAGAGTGTAACCTTATTATTTTTTAAGTGTTTGAATGAAAACGTATTATCTATTTTGCACACAAAATTGGGCTATGACTTGAGATTTGGCATTTAAAGCTTGCCATGTCGTGTGAGATGTAGAGATTTGGATATCCTTGATTTATTAGATAGGGTTTGTCCCCAAGTCTAGCAGTAATGGAAAATTTAAGAAAATCCCAAGTTCAACACATAGTAGTCTCTTTGTCCTCCAGTTAGAGAGTAATCACTTATCGAGTGGCTAGTTTTTGACTCTTATTCGGTTAGGTCTACCTGCATAATCATTTGAGATGAATAACATTCCATCTATTTTGGATGGGCTTCCTAGATGTTGTCCTCAATTTGTAGGCTCATTGTCCAACAACGTTTTTTAATAACGTATGGGGCTTCACATGTGGGTCCGAGCTTCCCGTCTCTAATCTCTTTGGTGTTTTGAACCCATTCTCCTTCTTTGAATGTTCGACATATGACATTCTTGTTGAAGTACCTAGCCATCCTTTATCGATGGATAGCAAGTCATATCGATGCGTGTTCTCTTAGCTAGTCAATGGTGTCGAGGATGTAATTCATGAGCTGTTGATTGGAATCTTCTTTGAGCCATTGGTAGCGTGGGGATGGGACACTTCTTTTGGCTGGAATGACTGCTTCGGCTTCAAATGCTAGTGAGAATGAGGTTTCTCCAATCGACACACGAGCTATTGTTCGGTAGGACCTCAATACTCATGGGAGCTCGTTGGCCCATGCTCATTTTACTTTCTCCAATTCTTTCTTCAATGTGTTCATAATAGTCTTATTGGAATACTCGGCTTGATCGTTGGCAAGTGGGAAACGTGGGGTTGAGAAGCTGAGTTTAATACCCCAATTTCTGCAAAGTCTTAGAAGCGGTGGCTGATGAATTGTGAACAGTTATCAGTCACTATCTCCATTGGTAGTGTAGGAGCGAAGCGAGGTTTACCGCTATACCTCGGCGACCACAACATTGTTGGGCTCGCAGCCCGTAGATAGTATGGAGTAGCCCACGGGGGACTAAACCAGAGAATAAAAGAGTCGCCACCCAGTGTGAACTGGGAAAAGATTTAAGGCCGCACTCACCCCTCGCAAGGGAATACCTCAAACTGTTGGGTTCGGAATGGTCTCTTACTTATGCCAGTATAATGGACGGGTTCACACAATGGTATAGCCAAGTCTTAATGCAATTCATACATAAAAGCGAATAAAAAATGTAATAACATACCCAAACAAATAATAATCACAATAACATGATTCCAAAAGCATATTAAATTAAGAAGTACGAGATGTAATAACGAAAATCAATCAAAGGTGGGAAAAGCATCAATAAATAAAATAGTAAACGAAAATGGGGGTTAATCATGCATATATGAGTATTTCCCGAGTGGTACGTGGAGTTGTATCCCAAGTACAGACCGCACTACCGTCCATTCGGATTCGGCTACAGAATTTATGTCTGGGTTTCCATCCGATATACCACAAGGGATAATAACACACGTAACCATCAATGCAATGTAAACTGACATAAAATAATGTGAAATAATAAAGTAACAATAAAAATAAATAGACAAAAAGCTAAATAGCAAAAAATAATGCGAAATAATAAAATAACGATGAAAGTGAATAAAGAAATAAAAAGATAAATAACGGAATGCCAAAGAAAGAAAAGAATGTGACCAGAAATTTGGTAGTCTTTAATGTAGGACTTCGCATATCCGGCTGGACGTATTTCACGTTCGGCAGGCATGCAGCGTCCGGAACTATAAAATAAATACGGTAAAAGGGTGCCCTCAGGTCTTACCTTTTAAGTTGTTTTCTCAGAAGTGCGTTAGACCGTCACCGGAAGGATTGAAGCTTTGCTCTTTCTAGTTGCAGGTCGATATTTTTTCTCACCATTTCGCAGTTACTGCTCGCAGTTTCGCTATTTTTAGGCTGCTATTTTTGCTGTTTTTAGGCTGTTATTTTTGCTGTTTTTTTACTGCGGTTTTAGCTGTCTTTGGGCTGCTGTTTTTGCTATTTTAGGCTGCTGTTTTGGTTGTTTATGGACTGATTTTGGTTGTATTTGATGGCTATTTTTCTTCTATTTTTCGGTAGTTTCGGCCCAATTTTGGGTTATTTTTTGGTCTGTTTTTCGCTGATTTTGGGGCTGTTTCTTTCGGTATTTTTACTGGTTCGGTGGTGGCTGTTTGTTTGTGTTTTTTGTTTTCGGTTTTCTTGGTGGATGTTTGTGTTTCGGTTATTGGCTTCTGTTTTGGTTTCGGTTTTTTGGTTTCTTGTTGGGTTATTTTCTGTTTGTTGGTTTCGGTCTTGGGGTTGTCTTGGGGTTTTGTGTTTTCGGTGATACTGATTTTTTATGAGCTGTTTCTTGGTTTTGGATGGTTTCTGTTTCGGTCTGTTTTTGTTTTATTCTTCGTGATTGTTGGTTTGGTTTGTTGTTTCGGTTGTTCTAGGGTTTTTTGGTTTTGTGTCAAGTTGTCGTCTAAAGAAGAAGATGAGAGAGTCATAGGGTTGTTGTTGCCGTCCAAGGTCTCCAAGGGTTTTTTGTTGGTGATGGTTCACGCCCAAGCCTTTTCACTTGATGATTTGGTCTCTCTTTTATAATGATTTGGAGGGTTCTCTAAACAAGAAATAAATCATGTTGATTTAGGGAATTTATTTTGGGAAAAAATCTCATAAATTTGGTTAGGAGGATATCTAAAATCTTATTATTTGGAAAGGGTGGGATTTCAAATTTTGTTAAATTGGAAAGTGATTTTAGGGGATTTTATTTATTTGGGAAGAGTTGGGTGTGCATGGTGGATTGTATGGGCCTTGGGCATGTGGATGGATTACATGGGGTCTTGGGCCGATTGTGTGGGTTGTAGGGTAATGGGCCGGTTGCAGGTGTTTGGGGTTTGTCCGAGGCTAAGATTTGAAATAATGGCTGAGCGAATCTGAGGCTGGCTAGTGAGTCTGAATCCGATGAGGTGCTAATTTTCGAGGTTTTCCTTCTTTCCAGAATTCATTTTTCACAACTTCCATAAATTTTCAGGTAGTGCCTCCTTACAAGGCTCATCATCGGCTCATGTAAAAATATAGTGTCTACAGTCGCCTCCACTTTGATGGGGCTTGTACAGTGTGTGACAGTGATAACCATATCAATGTCATGGCGAGGTGCTTCGATCTCTGGGATTTGTTCCCGAACTGAGTTGATTTGATGGCGAGGTGTTTCGACCCCTCAGTTTCATTCCCGAACCATGCTGGGTGTGGGATGCTTCGATCTATGGGCTTTATTCCCGAACTGTGCTGATTTGATGGCAAGGTGCTTCGACCTCTAGGCTTTATTCCCGAACCATGCTGGGTGTGAGATGCTTCGATCTCTGGGATTTATTCCCTAACTGTGCTGAGGTGATGGCGTGGTGCTTTGACCCCTAGGCTTTATTACCGAACCATGCTGGGTGTGAGATGTTTCGTTCTCTAGGCTTCATTCCTGAACTGAGTTAGTTGATGGCGAGGTGTTTCGACCTCTGGGCTTCATTCCCGAACCATGCTGGGTGTGAGATGCTTCGATCTCTGAGCTTCATTCTCGAACTGAGTTGAGTTGATGGCGAGGTGCTTCGACCCCTAGGCTTCATTCCTGAACCATCCTGGGTATGAGATGCTTCGATCTCTAGGCTTCATTTCCGAACTGAGTTGAGTTGATGGCGAGGTGCTTCGACCCCTGGGCTTCATTCCCGAACCATCATGGGTGTGAGATTCTTCGATCTCAGGGCTTCATTCCTGAACTGAGTTGAGTTGATGGCGAGGTGTTTCGACCCCTGGGCTTCATTCCCGAACCATCCTAGGTGTGAGATGCTTTGATCTCTGGGTTTCATTCCCAAATTATGCTGAGTTGATGGCGAGGTGCTTCGACCCCTGGGCTTTATTCCCGAACCATCCTGGGTGTGAGATGGTTCGATCTCTGGGCTTCATTCCCGAACTGTGCTGAATTGATGGCGAGGTGTTTTGACCTTCGGGCTTCATTCCCGAACCATCCTGGGTGTGAGATGCTTCTATCTATGAGCTTCATTCCCGAACTGTGGTGAGTTGATGGCGAGGTGCTTTGACCCCTGGGCTTCATTCCTGAACTATCATGGGTGTGAGATGCTTCGATCTCTGGGCTTCATTCACGAACTGTGTTGCGTTAATGGCGAGGTGCTTCGACCCCTGGGCTTCATTCCCGAACCATCATTGGTGTGAGATGCTTTGATCTCTCGGATTTATTCCCGAACTGACGGTGAGGTGCTTCAACCTCTGGGCTTCATTCCCAAACCGTGTTGGGTATGAGATGCTTCGATCTCTGAGGCGTTTCGACCTCTGGGATTTATTCCCGAACTGACGGCGAGGTGCTTCGACCTCTGGTCTTCATTCCCAAACCGTGCTGGGTGTGAGATGTTTTGATCTCTGAGGTGCTTCGACCTCTGGAATTTATTCCTAAACTGACGGCGAGGTTCTTCAACCTCTGGGCTTTATTCTCGAACCGTGCTGGGTGTGAGATGCTTCGATCTCTGAGGCGCTTCGACCTCTGGATTTATTCCCAAACTGAGTTGAGTATGAGATGCTTCGATATCTGAAGCGCTTCGACCTCTGGGATTCATTCCCGAACTGAAGGGTGATGGCGTTTTGGTCCATCTGCGTGGACTCTCTTCGATCCACTGGGGAGTTTTTTTTCTATGATGATGAGGTGTTTCAACCTTTGGGATTTATTCCCAAATTATTGATGTTGTGGGCCTCGACCCTGGGATTCATTCCCAAAATCGTTGATAATATGGGCCTCAACCCTAGGATTTCACATCTAAACTGTTGAACTGATGGTGGTGAGGCACCTCGACCCCCTGATCCGTCCTCATTCTCGAGGCTTTCTTCTCGTCCTCATTCCAAGGTTGTTCTCCATTCCCGGAGTGCCATTCCCGGCTTGCTCGTCCTCATTCCTGAGGAGTTGCTCATCCTTATTCCCGAGGTTGTTCTCCATTCTTGAAGTTCTTCTCCATTCCCGGAGTTCCTCTCCATTCTTGGAGTTGCCTGTCTCGCCGCTTTTTTCTTTTTCTTCAAAGCCTACGAACATAAAATAAAAATTGTATGTATGTGACGTGTATGCATGGATGCATTCCCTATTCCGATGGGTTTTCTTTGTCCTATTGGCTTGATGTCATCCTTGATTAGGCCTTCCTCGCGCTAGAGGGTTTTCTTCACCCCTTTAGGAATCCTTTTGGCCTTTGGTGCCCTTTGCCTATAAAAGACTTTGGTCACCCCATGGGCCTGCTTACAGTTTCCTTCTATCAATTCTCCTTCGGTGATTACTCAGTTCTCTTTGGTCTCCTGGCTCAAGGTCCCGTTGTGTCCGTTATTCGCAGGGTGGTTGACTGGTCATCTTCATACCTGGCTCAGCTTTCTGCTCTTTGCTACCTGAACCGGGTCAAGGTGGATTACGCATTTTTAAAAGCAACCTCATCATTTTGGGATCATGTCTTCCGATTCTCAGGTTTCTAAATGTGCCATCTCCCTGAAATTGGACTCAATTGTCCGTCACTATGTAATGTGGCATTCCGTATCGACATACTATATCACGGGCTATGAAATAGTCCCAATAGTTACACATATTATTGTCCTCAAAGAATGCCCAGTAATGAAACCAGAGAACCTTAAAAACACTCAATGCAACTCAAATCCAAGTCTTTGAATAAATCATCTAAGCCAGGCTCACAGTGTGTGTGTGCAAAGGTTCATTTACAACTTGATTCCTAGTAAGCCAACTTAATAATTTCGTTTCAAAAATTGGGATCGATGGGTCAAACCAACCTAGATATCTCAATAATGCTCTGCAATTGCTTTTTTCTGTGCCCAATATAGTATGATTTTCTTTTTTCTTTTCTTTTGTCTCTTTTTTTTTTCAACACACCTACCCTTTAAGGTAGCATTTCTCCTCATGGTGGTTCTAATACTCGTCCATGGGTAGCTTCACGCTTATCAGTTATAGGTGGTTTAATTTTTTTTCTTTAGAGACTTTTCTTTTATTTTCAACCATACCACACATCATAACACAAGCAAATCAGGATAGACATCTAAGCAAACGGTCATTCATCGACCTGCAATTTCTATTTCTTCGACTAGTCATTTTCCACTACTCAGGTTTTCACTGCTAAAAACCTATAATTAAGTGCTTACGAGTCTAACATAGATCAACTACTCAAAGTGTCAGATAAACGTACATCAAGAACTTATCGTTTCTAAGATTTCACTTCAACTAAGCAAAAATTTCATCATTGGACTTATGCTAACTATTAAGACTAAAAATAAATAATTTTTTTTTTTCTAGCTGAAGACCCCCCAATGGTCCTTCTACTATGGCTGTAAAATTTTATGTTCTCACTGTGCAGGGTACTGTCAGATGGCCCCAATGTTGGTCAAAGCTTGTAGTTGCTCTGCGGTAATTTTGGTGATGTTAGACATCTTCACTGACTTACGCATCCATGCTTGCTAACCTCTTCTTGACAAGTCTTCCTTTTTTTTCTAACCCAACGGATATCTATGATGGCTTTTAAAACTAGGGGTTAGCATGATGCGTGTATGTATGCGATGCATGAGATGCATGTGGTTATCAAAACGGCATATATCCTTCCGACCTTATTCCTCCCACACCCGCGGTAAGTCCATTTTTATCCTAGGTATGGCTCATTTTATGCACCAATATGGGGTACACAAAATCATTCTCTCCTACACTACATAGGTGAACCTTAGCTACCTCAGTCCCTTTCTATCGGTAAAAGACAAAGACCGCCCATTTACAAAATTGACTAAGCCTATTATGGGGATCGTGTTATTGTCTAGAAATGATGAATTGGGCCCTCGGTAACCACGGTTGTGGTGGGGATGGACTTGGAGATATCCAAAAGTATACAAATATGCCATAACAATGCGTATCCTTCCTGGATGAAAGCCAGTGCGGATATCGGACTCGTGCGTCTGGCATATTCGGATCATGTTTGGACCTTATAAGCCCATCAATGTTTTCATACAAGTTGGCCCATTATCATTTTAAAGAGTTCAATCAGACTATCGCGAGGTGTAAACTTGTCCTAGTTGAAAAGGCCCAACAGGTTTACACTTTCGCGATAAGGTGGCTAAAAACTTCAAATGATAGGGGGCCCAACACAAGGTGGCCCATCATCATTTTTAAAACTTTTTGGCCCAATCATCATAAGATACAAACTCGTCATAGTTTAAGTGGCCCAACAAGTTCGTATCTATGACGAGAAGCCCAAATGGATCCAAATGATAATGGTCCCAAACACAAGTATGGGGGTAGCTTCTATAGGACATATAACTATAGTTCATATGTGGGCTCATAAGGGTATGTATAAAGGCTCTCATCAGCGAAAGTTTGCTCACAACTAGGTCTCCCCACTCAAGGGTTTGAGCGACCAAGTGAGCGCGCCTTTTTTATACCCTAGGGTACGTGCCAACGAGTGATGGTTATCATCACATAACGATCTGCCGCCTTGAGTGAAAGCAACTTCATGATACATGACGCCATCGAGGTAAAAAAGGTATGCAAAATATATGAGACTTGGGTAACCAAAGCCAAATCCACGGACACTACAAGGCATTGTTTCGGGGCCGATTCTCTCTCCCCAGTGGGAAGACCTCAAACCATTGGGAGTAGCCCGCGGGGGACTAAACCGAAGAATAAAGGAGTCGCCACCTAGTGTGAACTGGGAAAAAATTTAAGGCTGCACTCACCCCTTGCAAGGGAAGACCTCAAACCGTTTGGTTCGGAATGGTCCATTACTTATGCCAATATAATGGACGGGTTCACACAATGGTATAGCCAAGTCTTAATGCAATTCATACATAAAAGCGAATAAAAAATGTAATAACATACCCAAGCAAATAATAATCACAATAACATGATTCCAAAAGCATATTAAATTAAGAAGTACAAGATGCAATAACGAAAATCAATAAAAAGCGGGAAAAGCGTCAATAAATAAATAGTAAACGAAAAGGGGGTTAATCATGCATATATGAGTATTTCCCGAGTGGTACATGAAGTTGTATCCCAAGTACAGACCGCATTATCGTCCATTCAGATTCGGCTACAGAATTTACGTCTGGGTTTCCATCCGATAACCACAAGGGATAATAACACACATAACCATCAATGCAATGTAAACAGACATAAAAAAGGCGAAATAATAAAGTACCAATAAAAATAAATAGATAAAAAGCTAAATAGCAAAATAAATGCGAAATAATAAAATAACGATGAAAGTGAATAAATAAATAAAAAAGATAAATAACGGAATGCCAAAGAAAGAAAAGAATGTGACCAAAAATTTGGCCGTCTTTAATGTAGGACTTCGCATACCCGACTAGACGTATTTCACGTCCCGCCAGGCATGCAGCGTCCGGAACTATAAAATAAATATGGTAAAAGGGTGCCCCCAGGTCTTACCTTTTAAGTTTCTTTCTCAGAAGTGCGTTAGGTCGTCGCCGGAAGGATTGAAGCTTTGCTGTTTCTGGTTGCTGGTCACTATTTTTGCTCACTGTTCCGCTATTTCTGCTCACTGTTTCACTATTTTTAGGTTGTTGTTTTTGCTATTTTTGGGCTGTTATTTTGGTTATTTTTGGTTGTATTTGCTGGCTGTTTTTCTTCTATTTTTCGATGGTTTTGGCACTATTTTTGGGTTGTTTTCTGGCCTATTTTTCGGTGATTTTGGGGTTGTTTCTTTCGATCTTTTGCTGGTTTTGGTGGGGGCTGATTGTGTTTTTATTTTCGGTTTTCTTGGTGGCTGTTTTTGTTTCGGTTATTGGTTTCTGTTTTGGTTTCGGTTTTTTGATTTCTTATTGGGTGATTTTCTGTTTGTTGGTTTCGGTCTTGGGGTTTGGCTTGGGGTTTTGTGTTTTCGATGACACTGATTTTTTTATGGGCTGTTTCTCGATTTTAGATGGTTTCTGTTTCGGTCTATTGTTGTTTGTTCTTCGGTGATTGTTGATTTGGTTTGTTGCTTCGGTTGTTCTAGGGTTTTTTTGGTTTTGTGTCAAGTTGCCGTCTAAAGAAAGAAGATGAGAGAGTCCTAGGGTTGTTGTTGCCGTCCAAGGTCTCAAGGGTTTTTTGTTGGTGATGGTTCATGCCCAATCCTTTTCACTTTGATGATTTGGTCTCTCTTTTATAATGATTTGGAGGGTTCTCTAAACAAGAAATAAATCATGTTGATTTGGGGAATTTATTTTGGGAAAGAATCTCATAAATTTTGTTAGGAGGATATCTCAAATCTTGTTATTTGGAAAGGATGGAATTTCAAATCTTGTTTAATTGGAAAGTGATTTGAGGGGATTTTAGCATGTGGAATGCATGGGATTTTATTTATTTGGGAAGATTTGGGCGTGCATGGTGGATTGTATGGGCCTTGGGCGTACGGATGGATTGCATGGGCTCTTGGGCCGATTGTGTGGGCTGCAGGGTAATGGGCCGGTTGCAGGTGTTTGGGGTTTGTCCGAGGCTATGGTTTGAAACAGCGGCTGAGCGAATCCGAGGCTGGCTAGTGAGTCTGAATCCGATGAGGTGATAATTTTAGAGGTTTTCCTTCCTTCCAGCATTCGTTTTTCGCAACTTCCATAACTTTTCAGGTAGTGCCTCCATACGAGGCTCATCATTGGGCTCATGTAAAAATGCAATGTCTACAGGTAGCCCGAACCGACAAATGATATTTTTCCAAACAAAGGTTTTGATTTCACGGTCGCGTATCTGGTGAAGACCTCTACTTCAATCCATTTGGATAGTAGTCTGTGAGTGCAAGTATGTAGACTCATTGTATTGGGGCGATTGAAAGTTTACCTACGATATCCATGCCTCATTTCATGAATGGCCAAGGGATTGAAATTATAATGGGATTGAGCTTTTCCGATGGCAGATGTGAGACGGGGGTGATTCTTTGACATTTCTCACATCGACGGGTGTAGTCTGCTACTACGGCTCGTATGGTGGGTCAATAATATCCTTCTGTGTGGACTCGGCATGCTAGACTCCATCCACCGGATTGGTTCCCACATTAAACTTCATGTAATTCATCCAACATATATTGGGCTTCCTCAAGAGTAAGGGATTTGAGATAGGGCCAGAAAAAGACCTTTTTAGGAGTTGATCATTATACAAGGTGAACCTTGTAACTTGGCATTGAGTTTTACGAGCCTCGGCTTTGTCTTATAAGACTGTGCCGTCTTGCAGGTACTTTACTATTGTGTTCATCCAGGAGTTCGATGGATTGACCGAGGCAATGACTTCGATTTCCTCTTTCCAAATGTCTGGCCATTGTAAATACACCACTGGAATAGATTGGGGGTTTTCCCATTGCATTGCCGAGTCGAGAGTGGCTAGGGAATCAACATGAGTGTTTTCAGCCCTGGGAACTTGAGATATTATTAACTCCTCGAATGTTGCATGACGTTCTTCCACTTTTCGAAGGTATGGGGCCATCTGTGAGTCCATCGCTTGATACAATCCTTGAAGTTGGTTGACCATGAATTGATAGTCTGACTGAACTTCTATCTTTTTAACTCCCACGTCCTTAGCCAATGTCAATACAGCAATTAATGTTTCATATTCAACTTCGATATTGGTGATTTTGAAACCACACTTGACAGCTTGCTGTAGTGTGTCGCCTTCAACAGTGGTGATTACAAGTCCTAATCCATATCCTCGCTTGTTGCTTAACCCGTCGACTACAAGTTACCAAGTTGTTGTTGGCTGGACACATTGAACCTCCAAATAGACTGGAACCTGTAGACTAGGGCAAAAGTCAGTCATAAAGTCAGCTAGTGCCTGAGACTTGATCGCGGTTCGTGGATGGTAAGTTATATTATATTCCCCTGCTCCACTGCCCATTTCACCAACATCTCATAGAGTTCGGGTCTGTGGAGTATGATCCTCATGGGATAGGTAGTGTAGACTGTGACTGGATGTCCATGGAAGTGGGGGCGTAGCTTCCGAGTCGCTATCACAAGGCAAGTACCAGCTTCTCCATCTGGGTATAGTGATTTTTTTTACGTCGAGTGGGGCTTTACTCACATAGTAGACTGAGAGTTGCGTCCATTCTTCCTCTCTGATCAGGACTGCGCTGACAGCTTATTCTGATACCCCCAAGTAGATGTAGAGCCTCTCATTTTCAACTGCTTTGATAGGAGTGGTGGAGTGGTCAAGTACCGCTTGAGTTTTTTCAAAGCATCTTTGCATGCTAGAGTCCAGTCAAAGTTTTTTGCTTTTTTGAGGCCAGAAAAGAACAAAATAATATTTATCTATAGACTTGGAGATTAACCTATTCAGAGCTGCCACTCTCCCCGCAAGTCGCATGACGTATTTTGGGTTTGTGGGAGATGGTATATCAAGGATGGATTTAATTTGATCAGGGTTGGCTTTGATCCCTCGTCAAGTGATCATGTACCGTAAGAATTTTCCCGAAGTGACGCCGAAGGCGCACTTAGTAAAGTTCAGCTTCATGCCATACTTCATCATTATGTCGAATGTCTATTCCTAGTGATCTAGATGTTTCTCGGCCTTTAATGACTTGACTAACATGCCGTCTATGTACACTTTCATGGTCTTCCCGATCTGTTGGGAAAACATCTTGTTGACGAGGCGTTGGTACGTGTCTCCAGCATTCTTGAGTCCAAATGACATCACCTTGTAGCAATAGATTCCTCTGTTGGTGATGAATGCCATTTTTTCTTGGTCGCTTGGATGCATGAGGATTTGATTGTAACCTGATTAGGCATCCATGAAGCTCAATAACTCGTGCACTGTTGTAGCATCGACCATTCAATCGATATGAGGTAAATGTAATGAGTCTTTAGGGCATACCTTATTCAGATCTGGGAAGTCGATGCAGACTCACCATTTCCCATTTTTCTTTTGGACAACCACAACATTGGTAAGCCATTCGGGATACTAGACTTCTTTAATGGCTTCATTTTCTAGAAGCTTATGAACCTCCTCGTCGATGATTCGGTTCCTCTCTGTGGTAAATTTTCTCCTCTTCTGTCTTACCGGGGGTAATCTGGGTCCACGTGAAGTTCGTGGGTTATCATCTCTGGATCTATCTCGATCATATCTTCATGAGACCACACGAAGCAGTCGATTAGCTCTATTAGTAAGTTTATCAAATATGAGAGCAGCTAGGGTTCAAGGTGAGTCTCAATTTGGGCTTTGTGATTTACAAGCTGGGGGTTAATTTAGACCTCGTCAAGTTCTTTGATGTTGGGCTGATCTGGCTCGGCCCTACGGGATCCTTCATGTAATTACTATACTGAGTTTGATTTGGCCTTCAAGGTTGTTTGATAGAAACTCATTGAGGTAAATTGGTCTCCTCTAATCTCTTGTACACCCCATTTAGTGGGAAACTTTAGCACTTGGTGATATGTGGATGAAACTGTCCTCATATCATGAATCCACGATCGGTCGACGATCAGGTTGTAGGCTAAGGGACTGTCCATGACTAGAAATGTTGTGAGCTTCTTGACTCTTCCAGCGTATACTGGGAGCGATATTTCTCCCAATATAAACTTTTTTTCCCCACTGAAACTAACCAATATTGTCGACCGTCGATTGATTTTATTCAATTATGTGCCCACGTCGGTTAAGGCAGTGGTGAATATGATGTTAGCTTATGATCTTGTGTCATCTAGCACCTGTTTGATCATGAAGTTTGTAATATGCAAGAAGACCATTATGGCATCGTGATGGGGGTTCATCTGACTTGAGCTGCTGTCATCAATGAAATTAATGGTTAGATTTGTAAACATTCCTTCAATCGACATTGTAGACTGAAGAGTCCTGACTACAGCTTATTTTGCGTGTCGTTTGGCGGCTGAGTAAGAAACACTGCTGATTTCATATCCGCCTGAGATAAAATTCATTGTATTGTTGATCAGAGGCGGTGGTGGGGGGCCATCTTCCTGCCCATTTTTTTCATTTTTTTAGGCCATTATAGCCTTGCCCTTCTCTGTGAGCAGGTCTTTCAAATACCTTTTTTAAGAGCTCCAAAACTTCTAACCTCAAGACAACACAATCGGCTGTCGTATGGCCATTATCCTGGTGGAACTCTCACCATTTGTATGTGTCCTTCCTTGCAGATCCGCCTCTGGAGCATGGGGCCATTTCACTTTATTTCCCATCCTTTTAATGATTGAGACAAGTTTGCATGGGGAAACGATAAAGTTTTAGTTTTATAGTTTTGGCATGTTTGGTGACTTCATATCCTGAACCTTGTAAGGTAAGGGTCGGCGATCAAAAACTCTGTTAAAAGGGCGGTGGTCCCTCATGTGATGAGCCCTTCTGTCCACTAGTTTTGAAGTTTTGCCAATGAACTCTTTGGGTTGCTTGGGAGGATTTGGGGTTTTCTCACTATGATGGCTATATGAACTTTCTCTCTTCTTATTCCTCTTATCTTCCTCTCATCTATTCTTAACTTGAACTCGGGCTATAGCCTGATCCATAGTGTAACATCAGACTTTCTTCATTTTTTATAAAGCCCGATGTTCGAGAACAGATCGTTCCTAAAGACCTCTACTATTGTCGGCTGGTAGAGATCTGAGATGGATATTCTTTATTTGTTGAAACGAGCCACGTAGCTTCATAGAGATTCTCTCTTTCGTTGTTGGATCGCGTTGAGGTTGTCTGTGATTTTTTCGAGTTTACAAGAGCTTGTAAAGTGCTCCATAAACTTGTATGCTAGTTCTTGATACGACCCAACGGACCGATATGAAAGGTTAATGAATTAAGTGAGGGTTGGGCCTGCTAATGTCTCTCCAAAGCCTCTACACATTCCAGCCTCTCATTGGTGTGGAGCCAGGGCGGTAGACATCATCTTGCACTTATAATGGACAACATGGTCGTCTGGGTCCATAGATCCGTCATATAACTTCATGTTTGGGGGCTGAACTTCCGTGGTAGTTCGACAGAAGTAATGGTCTCCAGGAATGGAGTGTCTGAGATTGTCATAGCCCTACTTTTCCTCACTGGTAATCTCACAACAGGTGGGCTGGAAAGAATTGCATCTTTGAACTCATCCATCTCTTTACGTATGGCGGAGGCGACTCATGATGTTGAATCAGCAAGAGAATTATGGTGACCTGTCTGGTGGCTTTGAGGATGGTTTCTTAGTGGCAGATCATCGCCAGCCACGTCGTTGAATGCCCTCAAGTGGTTAGTTTGAATGGAGGGGTCATTGAGGCGATCTTGGTTTTCGCGCTATTGGGAGGTTAAGGCAGTCTGCTCCAACTGCTTTTGGAGGTTCGTGTTGGTGCTTCGCATGACATTGTTCTTTTCCTCCAATGCTCTCAACCGTTCTTGTAGAATGACCAACTGTGTGACCACGTGGTCTGGTGTTTGTTCGCTACTGGAAGCCATGTGAGTAGGTGTGTCGAAAGGATCATAGACTGAGAGATTTTTATTAGCTATAAATCGTTGGGCCCATGGTGGGCGCCAAATTATAGACACTGGATTTTGTCTTCGGTCCATAATCAAGATTTGTATGATGGGGCACTAGTTATCCTGCAAAACAAAGGTAGAGTGAGCTGGGAGTTTCTATCCACCGGTGTGGTGGTTACCGTAGGCACTCCGACGCTCAATTCAATGATGAAGATGAGCAGTAAATAAGGCAAGAACAGAGTTCGAGGTTACCTTAACCTCTGTGGATTGCCGTGAGGGTGGTAGACAAGTGTTTAAAGGATGATATGATTTGAGAGCTCTAATATGAGTGCCAAAGCTTGAATGAATATAACTCTGAGTTATGCATCCTTTTATAGGCTAACGAGTAGCTTTCTAGTTGGAATAGATGCTATATTTATGATGGTGGGTCCCTTTAACATGTTAAATACTTAACTTTTCAATGCTAAAACGGCTAATCACGTGGAAGGTAATTAATTATGAAGAGACATTTTTCGGTTGGAGATCTGTTGTAAAACCAATGGGTGTCTTGTAGACTTCGTCTGATATATGGACCTGAGATGAAAAGACAATTGGGTCATTAACCCAAATTTAACCCTTACAGGAATTCAAAAATGTAAAATTTGTGTGAATCTAACCTGGCTTGATCTGATAGGACCCATTTCATACAAGCATATATTAGGCAAGTTGTGTAGTGTGGTAAATATATAATGTGTAAAATTATATTATATATATATATATATATATTATAAGAATAACGTGATACTTCTATTATATTATAGAATTCCATTCGATGTCGTATTGTAATTTACATGGGTTCTTTACACCTATAATGGAGTTGTATTTCACTAATAATGCGGTTTTGTTGTTTCTTCTTTCTATAGTAATTTAGAAGATTAGAATGCGTCAATGATTGAAGAAGCTTTTACTTCCAGAACAGCACTGATGATTGTAAAATGAGTGTTAATGCTTTAAGAATGTAAATGATAGATGGGATTTGCTCCATAAATGATAAATCTAATACGGTTCTTTAAACAGTTGGTGCAAGCTGTAGTATTTTTACTTCGTCGTGTTTGGTTGGAATAAAAAGGGAGAAAAAGAAAGGAAAGAAAAGGAAAAGAGAGGAGAAGAGAGGAAAATCGAGAAAAGAATTTAATTTTATTATTTAATTTGTGTATGAAATTAGAAAGAGAAAAGATTACATAATTGTTTTTGGACAAATTTATCCTTTTTATACTAAACTATCAATATTTATTAGTAAATTTACATCAAAAAAGGAAATTATAAAGTAATTAATCTAAAAAATAAATAAATTAGTTTGTAATAAAATTATTTTTTTATTTATTCAATGTTATTTTATAATTATTTAAAAATGATATTCTTTTCAATTGAATAATTAATCCGGGTTCATTCTATATTTTTTTACGTCAATTCATTTTAAATTATTTTTAATTATTGTAAATTGTGCAACAAAATCTTGAATATAGGTCAGCCCACTCATTTTAAACATTAAAACAAAAAATTGTAGAATAAGCCTAAATTAAAAAGAATCCCAAACATTAGTAACAACATTTTTATATTGCGATTAAAATTAGAAAGTAACTAATTTAAAGGATAAAATGATAAAATCACTTGTTAAAGAGAGAGGAATCCAGATTTCCTCCCTCAGTTTATAGGAATTCAATTTCCATGAAAATTCATTCCAAGTGGATATTTGTCAACCAAATACAGAAAATCTCAATGGAATTTAATTTCATCTCCTCTCCCACCTTCTCTCCTATGAAGAGAACATGACCTTAAGAGTTTTTGCTGGAAACACTTATTGCTTTGAATTCATTGCTGTTCTCATTGTAGATTTTTGGATTAATTCATTACAAAAATCATTTTCTATTACGTGGAATCGATTATATGAATTATTTGAGATCGTTATACTCTATTAACTGGTTCATGTTGTTCCTCGACGACTTGGGTCAAGTGTATAACTCTTAAACCATCTTCCTTGAAGTCCAATTGGTCTCTAATGTGCTTGTTCAAATCGGCTAGATGACGTTGGGCCAGGCCTGCCGTAGCGTCTTCGATCTTCTGAGCTATGTGTCTTGTAATTGATCCAACTGGTACATGGACCGGATCAATCGTGTTCTGGATCGAATCTGGTGCTGCTAGGATCATGTCATCCTCTCCCTCTTGAAAAGAATCCGACCTCGAATCGACACCTGCATCAAAAGGGGATAAATCAGAAACATTAAATGAAGCAGATATTATTGTGGGAACACATGAATCTGGGCGACGCATGCTGTCCCGGGCTCGCGGCCCGGTCGGGAGTACGGAGTAGCCACGGGGGACTAAACCGGAGAATAATGGAGTCGCCACCCGGTGTGAACCGGGAAAATGAGATTTAAGGCCGCACTCACCCCTCGCAAGGGAAGACCTCAAACCGTTGGGTTCGGAATGGTCCCTTACTCATGCCACTTGTGATGAAAGGATTTATGTAATAATTTAATTAGGCTTAAGTAGCACTTATTTCCAAGAGTATCATGCTTCTAAATTCACATGTACAAAATGAAACTTACACATACATTTCACATCTAAGATTGCATGCTTGAAAATACCTCAAAGTAACATCGAACATACAACTTCATTTAGCATATCATGTTCACGGAAAACACAAGCATACATACTAACCCTACAAGCATACATGTGAGCACTTTTCCAAGTGATACGTGGAATTTTATCCCAAGTACAGACCGCACTACCGTCCATTCGAAATCGGCTATGGAATTTATGTCTGGGTTTCCATCCGATATACCACAAGAAATAATACTCTGAAGTCATCATGACATAGGTATATGAATCGTAATGCGTTAAATCAAGACTAAGGCAGATGACGCAACCAATGGAATAAACATGCTTTTCATTACGATGTGCACAAAGATAAGAATGACTATATGGGGTTTCATAAAAAATCACCTAAGAAACAATTATATATGGCATGTGATGAATATGTCTCAGTTCAGTGTGTTCGCATTCGTGTAGCATTCGTAAACGCGTTCGAACGGTAAACAGAAGGTTCGCGTTCGTATGGCGTTTGATAACGCATTCGAACGGAACCAGACCTGATGCATGATAAGACTAAGAAAGTGCGTGTGCGTTCACGTAGCGTTCGAGAACGCGTTCGAAAGGTAAACAGAAGGTTCGCGTTCGTGTAGCGTTCGAGAATGCGTTCGAACGGAGCCAGACCTGATGCATGTAACACAAAGAATAAAGACAACAATGTCAAGCTCAGCATGTCCGATTGAACGTATCTTGCATTCAACCGAACACACATCAATCGACGCGGTAAAGCATCGTGGTAGAGGGCTTTAACCCCTCCCCGTAGGGGATCTTTCATTCCACTTACTAAGCCCATGCGCTCGATTGAATCATGCATACATAGAATTAAAAGCAATAATATCAAACTTAACATGCCCGATTGAACGTATCTTGTATTCAAACGAACACACATCAACCGGCGCGGCAAAGCATTGTGGTAAAGGGCCTTAACCCCTCCCCGTAGGGGATCTTTCATTCCACTTACTAAGCCCATGCGCTCGATTGAATCATGCATACATAGAATTGAAAGCAATAATATCAAACTAGTATGCTCGATTGAACGTGTCTTGCATTCAACCGAACACACATCAACCGGCGTGGCGAAGCATCGTGGTAAAGGGCTTTAACCCTTCCCCATAGGGGATCTTTCATTCCACTTACTAAGCCCATGCGCTCGATTGAATCATGCATACATAAGAAACATGCAGAATTCGAGTGACGAAAAATAAATAAATAAATCAAAGCAACATGAAACAAGAGAATGTGCCGTTTACTCAAGTGGTACGTGGAGTTGTATCCCAAGTACAGACCGCACTACTGTCCATTCGGATTCGGCTACGGAATTTACGTCTGGGTTTCCATCCTATATACCACGAGAGACGACACTATTTTATTCATCCAATACCCATAACACACATCATACACAAACAAGATTCAACAAATAAGTAAAATACAATCAAAATAAATAACAAAAATCACATAAATATGAGTGTGAAAAGTAACCTCAGGTCTAACCTTTTAAGCCGTCTCTCGGACTCGTGTTTCACGAAGATCGGAATGGGTAAAGCTCCGTAACTTTTCTGGTTCACTGGTTTGCCTTTTCCTTCGCTGTTTTTCCGCTCAAGCTACTGTTTCGACTCCGTTTTGCTGCTGTTTCCTTGTGGTTTTGCTGCCGTTTCCTCTGTATTTTCTGTTTACTGTTTCAGGTCTTGTTTTTGGTGTTTTAGGCTACTATTTTTGACGTAGTTTACCGCTGTTTTAAGGTGATTTTGGGCTGCTGTGTTTGGTGTGATTTTTGGTGATGTGTGGAGGTTTATGGGGCTGATTTTCGGTGGTGATTAGGGGTTGTTTTGGTGGTTGTAGGGGGTGTGAATGGCTACTGTATTTTCGGTGATGTGAGGGTAAGGATGAAGGGAATGATTTGCTATCTTTCTTGTGATTGGCGTGTGATGTCTTAAGGTTTCTTGCTGTGACTTGCGTGTGAGTAGTGTATGAGCTAGAGAGATTCGAGAGAAGGGGTGGCTAGGTTAGGGGTTGTTTATATAGAGAAGGGCTAGGGCTTCACCTTGTCTCACAAGGAATGGATTTTGGCATTAAAGTAAGGATTTGATTTGGTGTTGAGTAAGGAAAGTCAAAGATTGAGGGGGGAAAAATCTTGGCTAGATTAGGAAGTCAATATATTTAATTTGTTATGATTGATTTTAATTAGGCATGGCATCTTTTTAATTTAGTATGTGATTTGTTTAGTTATGAAGTTAATATATTTGATTTATCTTTATTAGGTATGATTATATTTTATGTTTTATTTAATTGGTAAATGGTTTAAATATTTTATTTAATATTTAATGTTTAATTTAATTAAATTGGGATGTGTTTTATGGGCTTTGGGGGGCTAATTGGGCCGGGGTGCGAGGCTAGCAGCAAAACTAGAAATACCGACTCCGTTCGAACGCCCATTCGAACGCGGCACGAACGTCCGCAATCTGCCTGACGTTCGAACGAAGTAACGAACGCAGCACTAACGAAGACAGTGAACTTGTGAAATGAACTTGATGACGTACTTATTCTGAATTTCCCCTTCCGACCTCCGTTTCCCGCAATATCCTTAGCTAAAAAGGTAGTGCCTTCAACTGAGACTCATCATCGGGTTTCACATGCGAAAACGCAATGCCTACAATTATACTCACCAGTTAGGTCAAACCTGTAACACCCCGCCAGAGGCAGGATGCTACTGGCATGAAACAAGATTGACCCATTTCCATAAGCCTCTGAATTTACCAAAAATTCGGCATGATATATCCTAAAAACTGGACAACCTGGATCTCAGTCCAGCATCAAAGCGAACCTGAAATAAACATCATATATCTAAATGGACCTCAAGTCCAAACCAACAAAACAAAATCATCACCTAAGGGCTCCGCCCACATCATCTATCAACACTCAAGGCTCTGTGCCCACCACATCATAAATAATCAATATATATATATATATAGATATATATATATATATATATATATATATATATAATATATATATATATATATACACACACACACACACACAACAGACAGCGTGCTCAGCACGACAAATTAAGCAATAACAAAATATATTAAACTTCTAAATTTCTTCCAGGACACTTGCGAGGGTGACTGCCGCTTGGGTGATCTGTGTCTCGAGCATGACATCCAAAACTGAAGTGGTAACTATGCTCATGCATCAAATAAAACATAATGTCAAATAAAACATATTCTGAATTTCCCCTTCCGACCTCCGTTTCCCGCAATATCCTTAGCTAAAAAGGTAGTGCCTCCACTGAGACTCATCATCGGGTTTCAAATGCGAAAATACAATGCCTACAGTCGCCCCCACTTTGATGGGACTTGTGCAGTGTGTGACTTTGAACAATCCTATCAAAGTTATGCAATGCATTTTTACTTACCTGGCTCGCCAGCTGCCACTTGACTTGCCTGCTGTTCCGCCGAGTTGATGATGCAGTGGACCTCGATCCTGGGACGCATCCCAATAACTGCAACCGATGTGGGCCTCGCCTCAAGCTGATATGGGCTTCGCCCCCCCCAAGATGATATGGTGTGGAGCCTCGCTCCCAAGCCGACATGAGCCTCGCCCCCAAGCTGAAATGATGTGGGGCCTCGCCCCCAAGCTGGCATGGGCCTCGCCCTAAGATTCATTCCTTGATTAATTCCAAAATTCTAACAGTGCGGGCTAGGATTCATTCCAAAAAAACTGATGATGTGTGCCTCAGCCTTATGATTCATTCCTAGATTCCTTCCTGGATTCATTCCTAAACTCTGATGGTGTGGCCCCGACCCTAGGATTCATTCCAAAATTCTGACAATGTGGGCCTCGGCCCTGGGATTCATTCCAAAACTCTACCGATGTGGGCTTCGGCCCTGGGATTCATTCCCGATTCCTTCCAAAATTCTGCTGACGTGGGCCTCGACCCTGGGATCCATTCCCGGATTCATTCCCTGGATTCATTCCAAATTCTAAGAGATTCGTTCCAAATTCTGAGAGATTCATTCCAAATTCTGATAGATTCATTCCCTGGATTCATTCCAAATTCTAAGAGATTCATTCCTTGGATTCATTCCAAATTCTTGAGAGATTCATTCTCTGGTTTCGTTCCAAATTCTGAGAGATTCATTCCAAATTCTGATAGATTCATTCCCTAGATTCATTCCAAATTCTAAGAGATTCATTCCTTGGATTCATTCCAAATTCTTGAGAGTCATTCTCTGGTTTCGTTCCAAAATCCTGAGAGATTCATTCCCTGGATTCATTCCAAATTCTAAGAGATTCATTCCTTGGATTCATTCCAAATTCTTGAGAGATTCATTCTCTGGTTTCGTTCCAAATTCTGAGAGATTCGTTCCAAATTCTGAGAGATTCATTCCAAATTCTGATAGATTCATTCCCTGGATTCGCTCCAAATTCTGAGAGATTCATTCCCCGGATTCATTCCTGAAACTGTACTGTTGTTGTTTCTGACTAGCTTGCCTTTGCTGCTTTCTCTCTTTCTTTCTTCGAAACCTGTTAATATAAAATAAAACAAACACAAAAAGGATGCAAAATGTGTTACGTGTATGCATGTATGCATGAGTTTCCTATCCCGTTGGGTTAGGTCTTCGGTCAATTCCCTTAGTGACAGCTCGGTCTTCTCTTCCTTAGGCAAAGTACTGCTTCAATCTGTCTACACTAATCGGTTCTGTGAACTCATTTCCTTTCCAAGTCTAACAGTCTCACTGTCTTCATTTCCCAATTTCTGAATAGCCAACTTATCTTTTCTGCTTGCTTCTTCTGAGGATTCCCTACGTTCTGAGTATCATAGTACCAAGATTGAATGTTTTTGTCACATGCACTCATGTTGCAAGTTGAGAAGTGGAGATTCAGGCAAGTAAGCGAAATGAACTTCTTTATTATTGTTGAGAAAATGTTCGAACAAGCAAACAAAATCAATGTCTTTATTAAAAATGCAAGATAAACTTGGAGAAACAGCAGTGCCTTCTTCCTCAGCCTCTGGTTCTTCATTGTTATTATCATTTATCCACATGTGAGAAGCTTGGTGGTTGAGGTTTGGAGGACAAAGGTTTCAGGCAAGCCAAAGTTGATCATGGTGGTGGGACGGAGTGGTAATTTGGTAGAGGATTCTTGTGTGTGCTGGGTTACTCTCTTTCTGGGTCAGGTATTTTTGGGTGTCAATCAGGTCTTGGATCTCATGCCTAAGATGGGGGCAGTTGTCAGTTTCGTGACCCTTTGCTGGTGAAAATAACAGAATAAGTTCAAGTGAAGGTAGTGCGGCACAGGGCTGGGGAGTGGTTTAGGTTCCAAGGGTTTCAGGAGCCCTTGCATCTTCAATTTCTCAAACACCTTTGATAGAGGTCTACCCAAGTTGGAGAAACGTCTGTTTCTGATGGCAGTGACCTCAGCTGGAAGACTTGGCTTCAGGATGTCCTCCAAAATTCCTTCTATTCTGGCCATAAAACTTTCTGTTTTCAGCCTCTTCTTCCTCAATATCCATGACAGTTTCCCTCAACTGTCGGAAATCCGCAATCATTGAAGTCATCCTCCTCAACTTGCCATAGATCGAGGGCTTAGTGCCATTGATGATCATTTTAATCTGGTCCTTCTCAGAGGGCCGAGTCTGCATTTTCAAAAGCTGGCTTCTCCAGCGGTCTACATACTCCTTGAAGCTTTCTTCGGCTTCTGCTTAGTGTTCTCCAAATCACGGAGTGACAAGTCAATCTCTAAGTCCGTAACATACTGCTTCAGAAAAGCATCAGCTAGTTCCCTCCAATCTTCCTTAACCTTCTTCTCAAGGCTATGATACCAAACCACAGGTGCCCCCTCGAGTGACATCCCAAACATCTTTTGGACTTGGCGCTGTGATAGGCCCACTGAACTCATGACTGAGACATATTGTTGCAGATGGACTCTCGGGTCTCCATTCCCATTAAACTTGGCCATGTCGGGCATTTTAAACTGAGTTGGCAGCTGTTCTCCGAAGGTCATTGCCTCATAGTCTAACAACTCTTCATGTTTACCCCTCATCTTGCGGGTAACTGACTCAACCTGATCCCGAAGCTTCTGAAATTCTGCCTGAGACCCAATCACTTTGCCTGTTGCATACTCTGCCATGTCATCATCAAAAGTGGGGATATCATCCCCCAACCCATTCGGAGGCTCCTCACGTCTTACATTCTCAGAATTTCCCCCAGCACGGGGCACAGCCATATTTGTCATGGCAGTAGTCAAGGCTTGCAATTGTTCAGTAATCTTGGCGAAACCATTCTCCAACTGATCTATCCGGGATACCTCATTATCAGATGTACTCATATCTGTTACCGGTTTTTTAGTGAGTCTTCCCTCTTCATAACCCAACGGGAATCTATTATGTCTTTTTGAGACATAGAGGGTGTTAACATGATGTATGTATGAGGTGCATGAGATGCATGTAACATATATAACATATTAATCAACTAAAATCTTCCAACAAATCGGCCCATTATCATTTTAGAAGCTTTTGGGCTAACTGTCATAGGAGTGAACCCGTCCCAGTTTAAATGGCCCAACAAGTTCACATCTCATGGCAAGGAGCTCAACTAAATCCAAATGGTAATGTTCCGAACACAAGCACAAAGTGGCCCATCAACACTTAGAAGCCTTTGGCCCAATTGTCATAATATGTTCTTGTCCCAGTTTAAATGGCCCAACAAGCCCATATCTCATGACAAATGGTCCAAATGGATCCAAACGATGATGTTCCCAAACACAAGCATAAAAGAAAGATAATGCAACATAGAGTAATAATTTCTACAGAATGGCCCATCAACATTTCAGAGGCTTTGGGCCCAATGGTCATAAGGTACGAACTCGCCCCAGTTTAAATGGCCCAGCAAGTTCGCATTTCTGACAATAGTCCCACTGCATCCAAATGAGGATGGTCCACAAGCACATACTCAAGGAAATAATTGTTACTTTAACCATACAACCCCGGTCTATGGGTGGGTTCGCGAGAGTGTAGACAAAGGCTCTCATCGGCGAAGGATGGCCCACAACTAGGTCTCCCCAATCAGGGGTTCGAGCAACCAAGTGAGCGCACCCTTTTTATACACTAAGGTACGTGCCAATGAGCTATGGTGTGTGACGGACTGTCAAATGGATTTCCCGTTGTAGATTCCCCAGAGGGAGGTGGAGCGAGGCTCACTTAAATACCCAAGCCTCTTAGGCTCTTATCGCTTGTTGTCAGGAATAAACAACGAGTCCCCCAAATTAGTCCATCACAATAGGCTACGAGTAGATGGCTATCTAGGTGCCTTCACAACTTTTCCTTCTAGAAAGGTAGTGAGTGAAGGAAGACACCAAACCATTACCTAGCCTCAAAATGCCTTTGATTAAACCCCCAATTCATCCACTATAGACACAGTCAATTAGAACATAAATCCAAACATTACAAAAGATAATATTTCGGGGCCGATTCTATATCCCCAGTGGAGTCGCCAGACTGTGGGAACACAGGAATCTGGGCGACGCATGCTGTCCCGGGCTCGCGACCCGGTCGGGAGTACGGAGTAGCCACAGGGGACTAAACCGGAGAATAATGGAGTCGCCACCCGGTGTGAACCGGGAAAATGAGATTTAAGGCCGCACTCACCCCTCACAAGGGAAGACCTCAAACCGTTAGGTTCGGAATGGTCCCTTACTCATGCCACTTGTGATGAAAGGATTTATGTAATAATTTAATTAGGCTTAAGTAGCACTTATTTCCAAGAGTATCATGCTTCTAAATTCACATGTATAAAATGAAACTTACACATACATTTCACATCTAAGATTGCATGCTTGAAAATACCTCAAAGTAACATCGAACATACAACTTCATTTAGCATATCATGTTCACGGAAAACACAAGCATACATACTAACCATACAAGCATACATGTGAGCACTTTTCCAAGTGATACGTGGAATTGTATCCCAAGTACAGACCGCACTACCGTCCATTCGGAATCGGCTACGGAATTTATGTCTGGGTTTCCATCCGATATACCACAAGAAATAATACTCTGAAGTCATCATGACATAGGTATATGAATCGTAATGCGTTAAATCAAGACTAAGGCAGATGACGCAACCAATGGAATAAACATGCTTTTCATTACGATGTGCACAAAGATAAGAATGACTATATGGGGTTTCATAAAAAATCACCTAAGAAACAATTATACATGGCATGTGATGAATATGTCTCAGTTCAGTGTGTTCGCGTTCGTGTAGCGTTCGTAAACGTGTTCGAACGGTAAATAGAAGGTTCGCGTTCGTATGGCGTTTGATAACGCGTTCGAACAGAACCAGACCTGATGCATGATAAGACTAAGAAAGTGCGTGTGCATTCACGTAGCGTTCGAGAATGCGTTCGAACTGTAAACAGAAGGTTCGCGTTCGTGTAGCGTTCGAGAACGCGTTCGAACGGAGCCAAACTGATGCATGTAACACAAAGAATAAAGACAAAACAATGTCAAGCTCAGCATGTCCGATTGAACGTATCTTGCATTCAACCGAACACACATCAATCGGCGCGGAAAAGCATCGTGGTAGAGGGCTTTAACCCCTCCCCGTAGGGGATCTTTCATTCCACTTACTAAGCCCATGCGCTCGATTGAATCATGCATACATAGAATTAAAAGCAATAATATCAAACTTAACATGCCCGATTGAACCTATCTACAGTCAAATGAACACACATCGACCGGCGCGGCAAAGAA
>SKCR01022875.1:0-56901 GCA_019454045.1 Zanthoxylum bungeanum
GCCAAACAGGGATGGAGATACTACGCAGGCGGAATGTTCTTCCGGACTGAAGAACTCACACTTACGGAAGTGTGAACACTGCATGGCTGGAAAGCAGAACAGAGTATCCTTCCAGAGCTCCCCCCTCAACGGAACCAGAGGTACTAGATCTCATACATTCAGATGTATGTGGTCCGATGCAGATACGAACACTTGGAGGATCACTGTATTTTGTGACATTTATTGATGATCATTCAAGGAAGATCTGGGCATACACCTTGAAGAGAAAAGATCAAGTGCTGGGAGTGTTCAAGGAGTTTCATGCCTTGGTGGAGAGAGAAACCGGCAAGAAACTGAAGTGCATCAGAACAGATAACGGTGGAGAATACAGAGGTCCGTTTGATCAGTACTGCAAGACGCAAGGAATCAGACATCAAACGACACCTCCGAAGACACCTCAGCTGAATGGCCTGGCTGAGAGGATGAACAGAACCTTGTGCGAGAGGATCAGAAGCTTGCTGTCACAAGCCAAGCTGCCGAAGACATTTTGGGGGGAGGCACTCATCACAGCAGTTCATGTTTTGAACATGTCCCCAGCGGTCGCACTGAAAGGTAATGTTCCTAACCAAGCTTGGACATGTAAAGAAGTGTCGTACGAGCACTTACATGTCTTTGGGTGCAAATCATTTGTACACATCCCAAAGGACGAGAGATCCAAGCTTGATGCAAAGACGCGACAGTGTGTCTTTATTGGCTATGGTCAGGATGATTTCGGCTACAAACTCTATGATCCTGTGGAGAAGAAGATCGTCAGGAGCCGAGATGTTGTCTTTGTTGAAGACCAGACCATAGAAGATATCCGAAGGAATTGAAGACAATGCCTCAGCAATACAGAAATGTGAATCCAGAACCTCATACACCGGTGCCAGTACGAGTTGAAGATGAGGTTCCCAGACATGAGGGTACAGGTGATGAAGCTCCCAGAGATGATGATCATGATCAACCACCAGTGCCAGAAGTTCCACCAACAGTTCCCAGAGAAGGTCTGACAGAGAGAGGCGACCTTCAAACAAATACTCTGCATATGAGTATGTGCTGCTTACTGACGGGGGAGAACCCGAGAGCTACCAGGAGGCTGTGGAAACAGAGGACAGAGAAAAGTGGGAGGAAGCCATGCAAGATGAGATGAAATCTTTGCATGACAATCACACTTTTGAGTTGGTGAAATTGCCAAGAGGCAAACGGGCTTGAAGAACAAATGTGTGTACAGGGTGAAGCAACGGGAGCATACTTCACAACCCCGGTACAAAGCCAGACTAGTTGTCAAGGGATTCAATCAGAGGAAAGGCATTGACTTCGATGAAATCTTCTCTCCAGTTGTGAAGATGTCATCTATCAGAGTGGTACTCAGCTTAGCAGCAAGCCTCGACCTGGAAGTTGAGCAGATGGATGTCAAGACCGCATTTCTTCACGGGGATCTGGAACGAAATTTTTATGGAGCAACCAGAAGGCTTCAGAGTCAGCGGGAAAGAGGACTTTGTGTGCAGACTCAGGAAAAGCCTATACGGTTTGAAACAGGCACCGAGACAGGTGGTACGTGAAGTTCGAGTCAGTTATGGGGGAGCAGGGATACAAGAAGGCCACTTCAGACCATTGTGTTTTCGTTCAGAAGTTTTCTGACGATGACTTTATCATCTTACTGTTATATGTAGATGATATGTTGATAGTTGACAGGAATCAATCGAGGATTGATAATTGAAGCAGCAACGAGTAAGTCTTTTGAGATGAGCTTTACTTGGGGCCAGCTAAACAGATTCTTAGCATCAGGATCGGACGTGATCGGAAAGCCAGAAGTTATACTTGTCACAGGAGGAGTACATCGAGAAGGTACTTCAGAGATTCCAGATGGACAAGGCTAAAGCGGTTAGCACTCCTCTTGCTACCCACTTTAGATTGAGTACACAACAGAGTCCCTCTACTGAGTCAGATAAGGAGTAAATGAAACATGTTCCATACACCTCAGCAGTGGGAAGTCTTATGTATGCCATGGTGTGCACGAGGCCAGACTTAGCACACGCAGTTGGATTGGTCAGCCGGTTTATGTCAAACCCAGGACGGGAACACTGGAATGCTATCAAATGGATTATGCGGTATCTTCTAGCACATCCAAGATGAGGTTATGTTTTGGAAGCAGCGACAACCAGTGTTGATGGGCTACACCGATTCAGATATGGCAGGAGATGTAGATACCCGAAAGTCTACTTCGGGGTATCTGATTACTCTCTCAGGAGGAGCTGTGGCATGGCAGTCGAGGTTGCAGAGGTGTGTTGCACTTTCTACAACAGAGGCAGAATTCATTGCAGTTACAGAAGCTTGCAAGGAATTGCTGTGGATGAAGACATTCGTCCAGGAATTGGGTTTCAAGCAGGAGAAGTACATTTTGTACTGCGATAGCCAGATCGCTATCTATCTCGGTAAAAATTCCACATTTCATTCGAGGTCAAAACATATCGATGTGAGGTATCACTGGATACGGGACGTCCTGAGCTCAAGGCTGTTAGAACTCAGGAAAATTCACACCGACGACAACTGTGCTGATATGTTCACGAAGGTTTTACCGAAGGAAAAGCTTGAAATCTGTCGTGCCATAGCCGGGATGACAAAACTCTCCACATAGTCAGAGTGGAGAGATTCAGAGAACTACGATTGGCTTGATCCCTTCTCAGGGTACGTAGGCAGTCATACAGATGCAGCCAGGGGAGGATCCTTTGGAGGATCCGGATTTGGGTGATTGATGGTCGGCTCAGATTTTGGGAAATCTTCACCGAGGGGGAGATTTGTTGAAGACATCAAATGATCAAATCATGCACCGAAAGCATGATTTGATCTTTGCCAGCCATGCCAACCATTGCAAGCTTGGTGACAGCTGCTCAAACCGCGTGACACTGTTCACGCGGTTTGGGGCTTGAGCAATATATAAGGAGCCCCAAACCATTGTTATTAGTATCCCTAAATGTGTGAAAGTGTAGTGAGAGTGATTGGTGATAGTTTTTTGTAAAGCTTGTATTGGAAGCTTTGTAATTCTTTTGTGGGTATATATAAAAGAAGAGTTTTCTCTCAAATTATCCTCTATTATTGTGTGTTTATTCACAACAGTTTCATATATCATAATCAAATATTCATAACTCAAGAATATGTTTTACATGGAGATTAATGATCTTCTAGCTGAAGGTTCATGTGGAAATTTTTGATAGTCTTAAATAATTAAACTGATTTTTTTGATAGTGAATATCAGGTTATCAGTTAGTTCAATTGATAAAATCTTTTAAGAGAAAATAGTATGTTTGAGATTCAAACCTCACTCACATGAGTGAATTTGAAATTGAATAACTATTAGATTATAAACTAGATAAAAAAAAAAATTAATTTTTTTGATAGAGTAAAATATTTTGACATAATCTTAATCGAAAGAGATAAAGCCAACTTACACTTAATTATACTTGTTATTTGTATTAGATGTCCCCACATAGATGGATGGTCTTGTATTAGAGTCAAAAAGATGATCAAGATTAGGTCATTATCACCATCATCGTCATCTTTAATGATGCTAATTAAAAGGTTAGTTAATACATTGATTGTTATGTAGGATTCAACTGAAGAACCCTATTGCCTAATTAGGTAGATCAATTTAAAAAGAGATAAGAAAAGCATCATCAAAGCATAATTACATTATCATCAATCAACAAATTGAAAGGCAGTCCATCAATTACAAATATTGGCTACCTTATTGAAGTAATGGCCGACCCATTATGCTGGTTAGTTGATGCCTACGAAGAGTATAAGCTATAGAGTATGACATGGCCATATAAAAATACAAAATAAAAATAAAGAATGAAAGAGAGAGGGCTCTTGTTTGTAATTTTTGTTACAAGTGGGTGTGCGGTTAAAATAGAAATGTATATGAGTTGAGGCAACTCCTTTCTTACTAATAATTATATAACATATACGAGTTGTATGAAATAAAATTATCATTTATTTAATTATATTTTATTATTTAGTAACATGACAATAATGTATTATTGATTTGTTGCATATGTAATTTTGTACCCATTATTGCATAGTAAAATTTTCTAAAATTTAGATCCAGTGATGATTTTTTTGTGCTCAATTTTTTATAATTTTTTGTACGCGTAACTAATGGACACTTAAGATTCAGTTACTTGTAAATTTTTATCTAATAACTATCAATCATAATTTATATATAAAAAAAAAAACTTAACATCAGGTTCGAGTTAGCTATGAACACTTCATGGTGATTAGGGTTGAAAAATGGGCTGCACTTGAAAAAGTCCAACCATAATTCAAGTGTTTTATTTATTTATTTAAGCTTGGATATAGAAATAAGAAATTAAACTATTCCAATACATTAAAAAATTAATAAACAAAATTGGGCACATTTGCCAACTCTCATGATGCCTTCGATGCCCCATCGTTGCCTCGTTAGTCGACCAATTTGAACCTTCACCATACCCTCTTCTTTCTTACTATAAGACGCCCCCCACCTCCCTTCACAATTCCCATTTCTACATTCAAACCAAACTCACAAAAACAAAATCCCATTCTCTCTCTCTCTCTCTCTCTCCTTTCTCTCAATAACAAATTAATAATACTTTATCATGAAGATGAGCAGTGCTGCTGCTACAAGCATGGGAGCCTCAAAGAGAAGATCATTATCAAGCAGAGGCTTTGGAGGAGTCTTGAGAGAGCAAAGGGCTAAGCTTTACATTATTAGGAGATGTGTTGTCATGCTTCTTTGCTGGCATGATTAAATTATATTGCACCCTCTCTCTCTTTTTTGGTGGATTAATTATTGGAAACAGCGGCAATATCGGATATATATTATCCGAGAGTTGACACAATTTTTGTATCACTTAAGTGCCTTGATGAAAGGATGAGCCTTGGCACAACGGCAGATGATAGCAGAAACCTTATGTATCAAACCGCCCTTTAAGAGCCTTGATTGGGCTAGCTCTATAATATCAATATGTATACTAAATAGCTTTTGATTTATAAAATTTTGATATGCATCACAAATCTATATCTGGTTGCTCATATTCTTATATTTATTCATTTTTCTCACTCTGAAACAAGTTTGTTTCATAGATGATTTGTTTTGAAAACACAAGCTTCTTGGCCATGGAAGTTTCTATTTCTTTCACAATTTTTCTTGGTCTTTCTCAGCACAATCATTATTTTAAGATCACCACCTTATATTTTTACACTCATCGTTTCTGATTATAAGCATTAATTCAGATTTATTACTTCAAGGAGTTCAAATAGGTCATTAAGCATACTGGAGTTTAGTTAAATGTGAGTTAGTTGATTTTATTTTCTTTCTCCTGTATTTGCTAAGCTTTCTGATTGTGCCATCAATCCAAATGGCCTCAATTACAATAAATATATATTATAATATTATATTATGTTTAAAGGATCTAAAATATAAAAATGACCTTATAATTCCTTGAAGATCTCAGGTCCACCCGGATGATATGCCCCCCAACTTAAATTTTTGTCTAGAATAAGTTTAATTTAACTCTAAATAAGTAGTAGATTTTTTTTTTATGCACTTAGAGATTTCAACTCTAAATGTGTTGGGAGGAAAATTATTTACTACCAACTAATGGGTAGTTATCAATTGTAATTATATTTTTTCATATCCCATGACTTGATGGTAAATGACTTAAAGACCAAATTATCAGGTCTCGAGTTCGAGTTCAGTATATGCATTTTTTGTAAGAGTCTGTGACAGTCGAAAATCTTACATATTATATTTAAACTCAGATCGGATGATTTAACAACATATTATATTTTGTCACAAGTAACCTAAGGAAAAATCCAAGCTAAATTTCCTTTAAAATGGCTTAAGATAATGTCCAAGGGCCATAGCCATCCACATCATGTCATGTGGGCAAGCCCAATTAATCATTTGAAGTGAACAATTTGGAGTTATATTTTTAACCACTCAAATTGTTTTATCTTCCAATTATATCCCACTTTTTGCTGCTTTTTCCAAATCCGAAAAGTGTTCAAACACTAAATTAAAATCAGCGATATTTATATTTTACTAATAAAATAATGATAAAATAAGAAATATTATATTTTACTATTAAATTTATGATAAAATAATATTTTATTTTTAAATTTATACAAAATTCAATATTTTACTATTTTTCCGTTAGTTGATTGTTAGTTGGCCGCTGATTAACTTAATTGACATTAGTGTTAAAATATAAGGATTAACTATAATTTTGACGAAAAAATAATAAAATATTATTTTATCATAATTTTAATAGTAAAATATAATATTTTAAAATTCACCGTTTCCAACTATTATTTTATCATAAGTTTAATAATAAAATGTAAATAATCCTTAAAATTATTAATATTAATATTAAAATATTATTAAAGTTTTTCATTTTTGTTCTCTATTGCCCCATTAGCATTCACATATATTATATAGTAATTAAATAAAAATGAGTTCAGTGGTCACTGGTCAGGTCTCCGTCGTAACCTTGTGTTGATTTTCTTGTCCTCAACCAAACAACATGCCCAAATTATTATAAGCATTTTATAAAAAATGAGAATCCAAACACGGCCTCCGGTTTGTGGATGAGTTCAGTTGTGGGCTTTGTGGTCAAAGCGAAATTCCTTGTGTGGGCCTGGGAAAGGAATTATAAAATATTATGAAGTGTAAGAAGCTGATTGACGTATCAGATAATAGACTGACACGTGCCGAAAAGTGGTGCAGTAAATTAATTTTGTGCTCTTGCGCGGGGGGGGGGGGGGGGGTTTAAATGGAAATGTGTAAAAGTGGGGTCATGTTTGTCATTTGCCAATGGGACCAGCTGCCTAGAGAGAGATGACATAATATAATTTTCCGATGAAGTGAGCCTAGAGTCCAAAAAAACAAAAGTAGGTTTTAATCTACTACATTTGTCCTAGTCTTGAACCTCTGGAACCCCAGTCCTATGTCGCCAATTATTGTTTGCTTCAATGTGGGCTCCATTCTATTCTGATTTTTTCAAGCTTTTATTTTTTATTTTTGTATTTTTATATTTTTTAATTACTATCATTTTCAAATTTATTATAATATAATATAATATCAGGGTCCGCTCAAGGATATTTTGAGGCTTTAGGTGAAGATTTATAACTAAATTATTTGTATTTCAATGTTATAATTTTTTTTGTAATAAATAAAAACCAAGATGAAAACAATTATAATTTCAATAAAAAAGAATTATAAATAACTAAAAAAACTAGATAATTAGTGAATGGATTGTTGGTGCCAATATATATATTAATGTTATGTATGCAGGGGGGAAGGTAGGAGATTGGTGAGGGGAGTCGATCGAGAATGATAATTCTTTGCCAAAAAATTACATTGATAAATCAATTGCCACACAATCTTTCCTTGTTACACTATTATGCTCCTCAATTAACTGGGACGAAGGTGAATCATTCCTTATACGCTTTATTTTGGTGGCAAATTTGTCTATTGATAGACAAATCAATTCCGTATTTCAATTTTTACCTAAATAAGATTTCTTAAACAATTAATTTAAATGTCATTGTTTGCCTCTTTACGTCTAGTTAATGATTGTAAACATGATAAATAGACATTTTTTTTTATCAGATCTGATTAGAATAATAATACTCATGTTGCATCGTAATGTAAATATTTACCTGAAATGAAATAATTACAAATCATTAAGATTGCAAGAAAGGCGTTAACGTGAGATGTTGGTGCACTAAAGAAATCTATTATTTATTATTGACTTAAAACAAACCCTAAGATTATCCTCTAAGTTAATTTTAAAAACAAACAAAAGAAATGGGTTGGGCCATCATTAATGATCATTTTAATATTTTATATGCAGTAAATGTGGATTGATATCGGACTTAATTTTAAATATTCGTGATCTAATTAATTTAGGTTTTACTTAAATATTCATAAATCATGCTATTTATAACTAAATGCCTAAGACACATTCACAGAGAATGAGATGATCACAAGGGCATTTTTCAATTTTGAGGGGATATAATTTATAAATTGAAGGTGGTATCTATATTATTTATTAATAATAATCGTTTGGAAAAAAATAATTGAGGCTTCCCCTGCATGTATGGACATTATAGATAACTATTAACCTAGCTTCCCCACAAACAAGACAATCATGGCAGCTTATAATATATATATATCCATAATCAAAGCCAACTTGTTTGATCTGTCAGGCTTCACAAGTTCATGAATGTTTCATTTCTCTAATTGTTGCCAATCGGTTACATAGCATGAATTCTCTGGTGGTCCACGCGGCATTTGATTTACTATATCACGAGTTGTACTCCATCACACTTTTTGCTTGGACCAATATGCTTTGTCGAGATGCTAAATTCAAGAACCAGAAAACATTTTTGCCAGATGATCGAATGATATATATAGAGGATAAATCAGAACAGACCTATGTAAAAAATCAGACCAGATGATTGTGTGCAGTGCAACAGCGTTATCTCTCAGGAAGATGCAACTTCTAATTAAGTTCCACAAAACACGAAAGGTTTTATACCGGCGGTCCCTATATTTAGGCCAAAATTGTAGAGTCCAGCTGCCAAAAAGGTGCTGAGAAGTTTCCCACCATGATTCTAACTGCAAGCAGAAGCCATGATGAAGTGGCCAAACAAACTTTCGGTAGGTTTGAAAGTTTGATACAACAAACTAATTGATGCCATAAATCAAGAGTGATTTGTGGCATAAACAGTGTGTATTTTTTGCTATAAATTCAAGGCTTTCCAGTGAATGTAAGACACCCCAAATGAGTGTAATAATCTCCAGCAGAGAGCTTGAGAGTGTTGTGTGTGAGGTTTTTCATTTTTGTAAAGTTTAAACATTTTATATCTATTCTTGTAGTAATAGAAATTCAATTCGGTTTTTCCTCAAACACACTCCAAAGTGATCATAGAATCACAACAAGTGGTATCAGAGCTTTGGTTCTTCTTTGGGGTCGAAAAAAACCGAAGAATGGAGCTCGGTTCGGAAAATTCGGGTTCTGGCAAAGTTGTCAAAAATCAACTTTGAGCATACCATCAGCTAGTTCACGTCGAGACGAGCACGGTGGTATTTTCCGGCGATCAAACGGAGGTCGGCTTCCCGCACGCGCCGGAGAGTGAAGCACACTCTCGGTCACGCGCCGCACGTGCGTCTGGAGCTTGAAGACAGTACGTGGCGCCACATCAGCGCACAGTCAGCGCCACGTCAGCAAGGGGACTGCCCTGTCAGCGCCACGTGTCTGCCACGTCAGCGAGTCGGTCCCACACTGCCACGTCAGTATCCTGGTAAATTTCATTTAGCCCCCTGATGTTTTGAAATTTACAGTTTTGCCCAAAACTTTTAGGAATTTACAAATCAGCCCCTGTGTCGGATTTAGACTAACGAAGTGTCTATTCCACCATTTTCGACCGTTCCGGACGCAACGGTGACATCCGATTTGTGAAATTCAGCCCCGTTTTTAAGCTATTTTCATTTTAAACTTGAAAACTTAAAATGAAAATGGAAGATTCTCATTCTGGTGCAAAGATTAAACTGGCTGCAACTAATTACTCCCTCTGGAGACCTCGGATGATAGATTTTTTTCATTGCAAAGATTTTTTTGATGTCATCGAGTTGAAGGGAGTGAAACCAGAGTCTGTTAAGGAGTATGACTGGAATAAACTCAACAATAGAACTTTGGGTCAGATAAGGCAGTGGATCGGTCACAGTGTTTTCCACCACGTAGCACAGGATTCAGATGCATACGGGATGTGGATAAAACTGGAATACATGTTACAGGCCAAGACAGCTCGGAATAAAGCCCTGTTAATGAGGCGTTTGGTGAACCTGAAGCTACGGAGTGGAACTTCCATTGCGGAACACACCAACGAGTTCCAGAGCCTGGTGAATCAGCTGTCTGCAGTAGACATGCAGTTGGGAGATGAAATTCAAGCCCTCTTACTACTCAGTTCCCTTCTTGATAGCTGTGAGACATTGGTGGTTACTCTCAGCAATTTCGCTCCAGAAGGTAAAGTTACCATGCCCATGGTAAAAGATGCCCTGTCGAATGAGGAGTCCATGAGAAAAAATATTGGCTCAGAACAGACAGAAGCCTTCGTCACAGAGACTCGAGGAAGCCATCAAGGAAGAGACGGAGAGAGAGGAAAAAGCACAACCAGAGGTAGATCCTCAGATGGAATGAAGCCTACCTATAAGTGCTACCAATGTGGCATTGTAGGCCACCTAAAGAAGAATTGCCGAAAACTATAACGAGAGCAAAGAGAAGGCAATTACCAGTCGAAGAATGACGAATGAGAGACACTGGTCGTTGTCCAAGAAGATGTAGCAATATGCTCCATGCAGGAAGAGACATACCTTCACAACGCAACCCAAGATGTTGAGTGGGTGGTAGATACTGCAGCATCCTACCACGTCACTCCTCACAGAGATTTCTTCACAACATACAAAGCATGAGACTTTGGAGCAGTGAAGATGAGAAATATCAGTTCCTCTGGGATAATAGGAATGGGTGATATTCATTTGCAGACAAATGTCGGGTGTATATTGACCTTGAAGGATGTCCTGCATGTTCCAGAACTTCGGCTAAATGTACTCTCGGGGATAACTCTTGACAAACAGGGCTATGACAATCACTTCAGAAATGGCACATGGAGAATGACAAAAGGTGTCATGGTTGTCGCCCGAGGACATGCTCGCGGCACACTATACAAGACTCATGTGAAGATTTGTGCAGACAGCCTCAATGTAGCTGAAAAATAGGCTTCTCAAAATCTGTGGAACCGGAGACTCGGACACATGAGTGGGAAATGGTTGTCTACCCTGAACAAAGAAGGAGCTTACCAAAGATGTTGCACGAGGTCCTTGCAACCACTACTCGATTGGTAAGCAACACAGCGTCTCGTTTAATTTCTCTTCAGAGAGAAGATCAGAATTGCTCAGTCTGGTGCACTCTGATGTTTGTAGTCCCTTGGAGGTTGATTCATTGGGCGGTAACAAGTATTTTCTGACTTTCATTGATGATGCTTATCGGAAAATCTGGGTGTATTTCCTCAAGACGAAGGATCAGGTCATATATCAATTCAAGCTGTTCCACGCCATGGTAGAGCATGAAACAGAGAAGAAGCTGAAGTGCCTTCGCACAGACCATGGAGGCAAGTACAGTTCCAGAGAGTTCGAAACCTACTGTTGGAGACACGGGATTCGACATGAGAGAACTGTTCCATATACACCACAACATAATTGTGTCACTGCGAGAATAAACCGCTCCATTATGGAGAAAGTCAGAGGAATGATCAGTATGGCTAAACTGCCAAAGCCATTCTGGGGAGAAGCTGTTCGTGCTGCCTGTTACTTGATCAACAGATCACCATCTCTACTGTTGAACTTGGAGATTCCGGAGAAATTGTGGTCTGGTAAGAATCCCTCCTACACTCACCCTAGAGTATTTGGTTGTTTAGCCGTTGCTAGGGGTGGGCGCGGTTCGGTTTGTTTCGGTTTTTGATAAAAAACCGAACCAAACCATATTTTACGGTTCATATTTTTTACCTCTCAAACCAAACCATTAAATAACGGTTTGGTTTGGATTGAAAAATTTTTAAACCAGCGGTTTATGGATTGGTTCGGTTCGGCTTACGGATTATTATATCTAAAATAAATTTCCATCCACTTAAGTGAAAACCAAAAAAAAAAAGGCACAATTAATTATTGTATTTTTTAAAAATTACCTCGGATAATAATGATGCTACCATCATTCTTATTAAGAGACAAATCCTTACTTTCAAGAATAATGATGCTACCATAAAACAAAAAATTTAAGAATAAAAGTATTAACATACTAATAAAAAGAAAAAACATATAATAAAACTAAAAGAAAAATACAATTTTTTTATAAAAATATATAATTTTTTTATTATAACGGTTCGGTTCGGTTTAACAGGTGCGGTTCGGATTAGCTCCTGAACCGAACCGTAAATCGTTTGGGGTGGGCTAATCCGAACCGCAAACCCATGGAGATGAAAAATTTGGATACAGACTATGGATCCGAAGGTGAAGATGATCATCAGAAGCCAGGAAGTAGAGTTTCTTGAAGACCGAACAATTGAAGACATTGAAATGCTCAGAATGTCTTCCAATTCCAGTGCCAACAGAAATCCAGACCCAGCACCAGCACGATTGGCCACAGATATGGTGCACGAGGAAATTCCAGAAGCAGAACCAGAGGAGGCAGATATAGATGTTGAGCATAGGGAGACACAGCCTGTTCCATCGGAGATTACAGAAGAAAATATTGAGTAGGGGGAGCCGCAACCCACTCCACTAGAAGCTGCAAGATCATTCACAGAGATGGATGATGACAGACCTCCAGAAACCAGTAGACCTCAGACAAGAAGATCTGAGCGAGGCAGGATTCCATCAACCAGATATCCGGGATCCGAATATATTCTGCTTACTGATGAAGGGGAGCCATAGAGTTTCCCACAAGGCAAGAAAGCACTGAAGAATAAACGGGTGAAGAAACATGGCAGCAGAATTGTGCAGAGACACAACAGAAGATTACTGTGCAGAGACACAGTGGATTGTACTATGCAGAGACATAGAAGAAGAATATTGTACAGAGATGCAGTGAAGTGAGCTGTGCAGAGACACAGCCGACATGTCAACAAATGAACAGTGATCGGAACAAGCTAGAGCTGTGCAGAGACATAGCCAGGATAGCTGTCAGGTGAAGATCGCTTCAGATGCAGCTGGAGGGGGAGAATTGTAGAGTCCAGCTGCCAAGAAGGTGCTGAGAAGTTTCCCACCATGATTCCAGCTGCAAGCAGAAGCCATGAGGAAGTGGCCAAACAAAATTTCGGTGGGTTTGAAAGTTTGATACAACAAACTAATTGATGCCATATAAATCAAGGAGTGATTTGTGGCATAAACAGTGTGTGATTCTTGGCTATAAATTCAAGGCTTTCCAGTGAATGTAAGACACCTCAAATGAGTGTAATAAGCTCCAGCAGAGAGCTTGAGAGTGTTGTGTGTGAGGTTTTTCATTTTTGTAAAGTTTAAATACTTTGTATCTATTCGTGTAGTAATAGAAATTCAATTCGGTTTTTCCTCAAACACACTCTAAAGTGATCAGAAAATCACAACAAAAATTAGGCTCCCAAACTCAAGATAAGGTAATACCCATTGCAACAAATTAAAGATTCTGAAAACGAGCCACATATTTTAAAAATTCCTAAAGGGTTCCCATTTCCCAAAACTCAAGGCCACCACCATCTTGATCAACAAGTGGAATAAACTCATCAATAAATGAATGAGGTTTCAAATCAGATTTTACAAATAAATGCCATGTAATTTCTTGATCATCAGATGGCTCAAACTTCACAACCCAGGGTAATCCTGGGCAGTGGCCAATCTTGAGTAATCTGAAAACAGACAGGCCTTAAATCTCTTGAGCAACCTTAGAATAGACAGGCTTTAAATGATCAATGTAACAAGGATTTAGGTTTGTGAACTGTAATATACAGTTTGATAACTTTTAATATATAGTTATAGGTTTACAATAGAGTATGGTGATTTTGATAGTTTTTCAGACGGCAAGGGTAATTTTGTTCGTTTTTAAAGTATACTTTAATATTAATATATATATATATATATATATATTATATATATATATATATATATATATATATATATATGGGAACTATTCATCCTCACAATTGTATAAATAGGTATCAGTAATGCTATACACTTTTCGACTATATTTAATTTGTAATCTATTAGCTAGAAGATATCATAGAATAATAATTTACAAGTTATAAAATTCACCGAGTGCCATATAATATTTGAGATTCAAATGTTGGAATAATAGATTTTTTTTTTTAAAAAAATCAAAATAAAATAATTTTTTTTAATAAGTATAAATACCACAAATGGTGTAAATACACAATTATATAGTTTGAAAACAATACTTAGGAAAAAAAATCTAAGCCTCAAATTAGTTTGGACATATCCTGAGAACATAAAACTATAATGTATTGTGTATTTCTTACAGTGGCGGAGCCAGGGATTCAACACATGAGGGGATAAGTTAAAAAGTTCAACAAAAAAAGTACCAAAATTTTGAACTTCATTGATATATTTTCATTCAATACATTTACAATTGTCCTCGACGAGCTTTCATATGTTGAAAACGTTGGATAATTACTTCATTATCAATATTACAAAAAATATCATTTTCTATGTATACTACTAGACTATCATTCAACCATTGATCTCCCATCCGATTTCGCAATCGATTTTTCACAAAATGCATAGTTGAAAATGCTCTTTCCACTGTAGCTTTGGCAACCGGTAATATCAATACTAATGTCACCAATAAATAAACTAATGGAAACACTTTATCTTTTCCAGTTTCAACCATTCTTCTTGCACGCTCACCAATCCCTTTCAATCTTGAAAAATCATTATCAGAACCAACATCCATAATATAAACTTCAAGCTGAATTTCAAGTGCCATGAGATCCATTGAAGAAAAATCATTTGGATAAAATTCAGCGAGGCGCAACAGTTTATGTTTATCAAAAGCTGCAAACGAGTCATTTGGGCATAGACATGCCAAACAAAGGAGCAACTCAGTGTTCGTCTCATTGAAGCGATTGTTTAATTCTTGAAGTTGCATGTCCAAAACTGCATAAAATAACTCAACACGAAAACGATGTGTATTTGTGATCTTTTGACCCTTGCGTTTTGATCTCCCATTAGTCAAAAAAATATCATCTATATTAGGAAGATCAATGTCATGATTCTCACAATAGGAAGAAACTTCACCAAGTAAAGAGTCTCATCCATTCTCTCTCATGTTTTGCAAGTTTCGCCTATACACTCCAATTAATTTCATGGCATTCACAATCTCTAGGTCTTTTTTTTTTTTGTAATGCTTGGGATAACTCATATGCAAATTCAAGTATTCTTTTCATCAAGAATAAGCTAAAAATAAACTCAAATGAATGCATGAATTTCAGTAATGTTGTAGCTTGAAATCTTTGTTCAGAATTTCCCTCATTCGAAATAATTTCAAGCATATTAGTAATAGATGAAAACATACTAATTATGCTTAATAACGTACCATAATGTGAGCCCCAACGTGTATCAGCAGGACGTTTCAAAGTTATTTCTTGATTTAAACCTCGTCCGCTTGAAATCTCATAACTATTAAGTGCTTCAATGACTGCACAAGCATGTTCTTCTTGAAGAATATCACGACGTTTTGCTGAAGCTCCAACAACATTGACTAACATAGTAATTAAATTGAAGAGATAATTAACGTCTTCATTCTTTTTTGCCACAGAAATAAGAACCAACTGAAGTTGATGGGCAAAACAATGAATAAAATAAGCACATTTATTATCCTCCAAAATGAGTGCTTTAAGGCCATTGAACTCGCCTCGCATATTACTAGCTCCATCATACCCTTGCCCACGCAGCCTAGACATACTCAATCCATGCCTAGAAAATAGCTTGTCAAGTGCCTCTTTTAGTGAAAGAGAGTGTAGTACTAGTAACATGTTCAATACCGATAAAACGCTTAACCACATAGCCATTTTTATCCACATAATGCAAAACGAAAGCCATTTGTTCATTTGATGATATATCACGAGACTCATCAACAAGAATAGAAAACAAAACATCACTCATCTCTCTAATAATAATATTGGTAGTTTCAACTGAAACACAAGTTACAATATCTTTCTGAATCTCATTTGATGTCAACTGAAGATTTCTAGGAGCATTTTCAAAAGTAATAGCATTAATGTCCTCATTATGGTCAGCAAGGAAATGTAGAAGCTCAAGAAAATTACCTCGATTATTTGAATCTTTAGACTCATCATGCCCACGAAATGCAAGCCCTTGTTTTAACAGAAATCTATAAAATGTGAAGCCTTTATCCAGCCGTTGGATGAGGGACACGTGGCGCAATCTCTGTCGTTGCTCAAGTTACATCTCTTTGCTCATCATATATAAAGAGTGCTAGGGTTTGAGAAATTAGATAATTTTTTGTTGTTTGCTTATCAGTTTTCTCCCATTATTGTTTGGCTAATTGTTGAGCCATATTCCTAATCCAAGTTTGTGTGATCTTCAAATTGAGAGTTGAGATTGACACTATTAGAGATTAGGGTTTATCTTATGAGTGTTAAGTAATTGGGGAAAATTATTGTTGTAAACGGATTCAAGATTCTTGTGTAATCTTGTTATTGATTAGTGCAGTGAGCTCCTTGTTCCGGAGTTCAACGTGGAGGTAGTCTGAAATTGATTCGGACGAACCACGGTAAAAATCTTTTTCTTGGTGCGATTGATTTTTGATTGAGGTTTAATTGCTTCTGTCGATATTCTCTGTTTCTTTTGAACAACAAATCTGGGCATTTACATTACAGTGGTATCAGAGCTTCTAAAGTAAATCAGAAAGCAAGAAACAGAACCGACTAAATTGACACAGCTACCGATCCAAGATTTCTCTTTGAGTGGCCAAATCAATTCTGAGTTGCCGATCCAGATTTCAAGATTTCGAATTGAATGGCGTGTTTTCTAGGCAGTAGTCCTTCCCGATCCAAGATTTCTCTTTGGTGTTGCCGATTAAATACTGAGAGCTTGCCGGCCAAGATCACCGAGAGTCGTCTAACTGATCCCCTGCCAAAATGAGATCCCACGTCGGTCGACTAAGAACCTTGCAGATTGAAGAGTGAAGGACACAGTGGCCGATCAAGATTATTGCGGCAATATTAAGGTTTACGAACTGCCACATCAAGAACCCAGGCCGATCAAATAAGAACCTTGATGAGTACCTGACATAGTTACTGTGACCAAGAAAGGGGTGCCGAGTTAGGGATCTAAATTGCAGTCCAATACCCTGTTACCAAGCTACTGTACAAGATCCTTCAAATCACTTTGGGTCTGCCGATTAAGGGTCAGCCCGAACAAGACCCTAAGTTTTCCGAACAAGAATTGAGGGTCAGTTCTGCCAAATCAAGACCCTAAGTTTGCCGAGCAAAATTGATAGTCAGTTTTGCCAAATCAAGATACTTAACTTTGTGGGTTGCCGAAGAAGACTCAAAAATTCTGAGTTGTTAAACAAGAACAAAAACAATCAGGGATACCCAACAAGTTGCTGGTTGGGAAATTAAGTTTTTTTTGCAAGTTGTAGTTTGGGTGAGCAATTGCCGAGGGTAATTGCCGATTGTTGTTTGGGAGAGTAATTGCCAAATTGTTGTTTGGACTCAGTGTTGCCAATTGAGTTTCTGGTTTTAAAAGGAAATAGAAATGTCGACAATTAGACTCGACATTGGCATCTCTGACGGGAAAGGAGATTTTACCACTTGGAAAAAGAAAATGAGGGTATTGCTTTCTCACCATAAGGTGGCCTTGGCGTTGGAACCCGACCCTGAAAAGTGGCCAAATATGGAAAAAGGACACGAAAGTCGAAATCCTGGAAGAGGCTTACAACTTGATCTTCCTCCACTTGGGAGACTCAGTCATCAGAAAGGTTGATGGAATGGACACGGCCATTCAACTCTGGGGTAAACTCAAATCCCTTTATTCTGTTGTTTCTTCTCCAAATTTAGTTTTCTTGAAAGGAAATTTGTTTAATTACAAGATGGACACAAATAAGTCTATGGATGATAACCTAGATGAATTCACGAAAATGACTCAAATCCCTAAAGGAACTGACCAAGCCTTAGGAGATTCTAGTGAAGCTATGATTCTATTAAATTCACTACCTGAAGAATATAGTGTCGTAAAGAACTCTCTGCAGTACACAGGAGTTATACCTAGGCTAGACTTGGTAATATCTGGGATAAGGGCTAGAGAGTTAGAACTTAGAACCAGTAGAAGAGGTGGAGCGAACATATTCGTGAAAGGCAAAAATGACAGGAAATATAATGGGCTGAATAATAATCCACCTAATAATCAAGAATCTAAAGGGAAGAAAAAGAATAAACAAGATAAGAATAAGAACAGTGGAAAGAAGTGCTATCACTGTGGGAAGATGGGACACCTTAAAAGGAATTGCTATAAATTCATTAGGGAATAAAAAAATGAAGGCAGCGCTATTGTGGCTGCCGAAAAGGGGTCGATTTTCCTATCTGAGGCATTGATTGTGTCTAGTGATCACATTAGCAGAGAATGGATTATGGACTCAGGGTGTTCCTTTCACATGAGTCCGTATAGAGACTGGTTTGTCAATTTTAGAAATTCTGACCAAGAGACAGTGTATATGGGTAATGACAATACTTGTAGAATACATGGAGTTGGGGACATAACGCTCAAGCTCCATGATGGTAAAATTAGGATCCTTACTGATGTTAGATATGTATCTGATTTAAAACGAAACTTAATATCACTAGGAACTCTAGATGAATTAGGTTTCACATATAAAGCACACAAAGGAAACATGTACATATCTAAGGGTAAGAAACTAATCCTAACTGGTATAAAAAGAAACGGACTGTATGTTCTAAATGGACAACATGTATTCTCGGAAAAACTCATTTCTGCTCTAACTTCTAATGTTGATATGACTAATATTTGGCACTTGAGACTTGGCCATATAGGCCAGAAAGGCATGCAGGTACTCAGCAAGCAAGGACAATTTGGAAAGGACCAGTTGAAGCCACTAGAGTTTTGTGAGATCTGTGTGTTGGGCAAACAGCACAGATAGAGCTTCCCAACTGGAATTCACTTGTCAAAAGCCAGCCTGGAGTATCTACATTGTGATCTATGGGGACCAGCCAAGGTCCAGACACATGGGGGTAAGAAATAATTTCTCTCTATTGTTGATGACTACAGTAGGAAGGTATGGACATTCTTACTAAAATCAAAGGATGAAACTTTGGTAAAATTTAAAGAATTGAAAGTTTTAGTAGAAAATCAAACTAGTAACAAAGTGAAAGTCTTGAGAACTGATAATGGCTTAGAATTTTATAATACTGAGTTTGATCAATACTGTACTAGTGAGGGTATCCTGAGACATAGGATTGTGAGACACACCCCTCAACAAAATGGAGTTGCGGAAAGGATGAATAGAACCCTATTAGAAAATATCAGATGTCTTTTATTTTCTTCCGAACTTCCGATACCCTTTTGGGGTGAGGCCCTCAATACTGCTACTCATTTAGTTAACCTTAGCCCAAATAGTTAAGTCCAGTTTAAGACCCCAGAAGAAATCTGGTCTGGTAGAACTCAGAAGCTTGCCCACCTTAGAGTGTTTGGCTGTGAAGCTTATGCTCACCAGTCCATAGGTAAACTTGAACCAAGGTCACTTAAGTGTTTTTTCTTAGGATATCTAGAAGGGACAAAAGGGTATAGGTTATGGAAAAATGAGTTACCTTGAGTCAAAATTATAGTTAGTAGGGATGTTATATTCAATAAACTCTGTTTTCCATGTAAATCTACTAACAAGAATGCAGGTGCCTTAGAAAAAGATCTAGCAGATTTTGATCTTGCAGGTGGATCTCAGATGCAGGTGGAGCCAGACACATCAAGAACCACTGATCAAGTTGGTGACATGCCAAGCACGGAGACATCTGAGGACACCCATCCTAGGAGTAATAATCCAGAGGAAAATAGAAATGAAGTGGCTGAGATACAAGAACAACGTGAAGATGACACAGTGGATCAATTGGATCAAGCTGAGCAGCATGATGAAACACCACAAGACACTCTGGCCAACTACCAGCTAGCAAGAGACAGAAGTAGGAGGCAGGTAAGACCTCCTACCAGGTATGATTACTCAACCAATGATTTGTATTTCTGTGCATTAATATCAAGTCATGAAATAAATGGAATAGAGCCTGCTAGCTTAGGAGAGGCATTAAAGTCTACACATAAACTTGAATGAGAAGCGGCCATGAAAGAAGAGATGTCCTCTCTTAGAAAAAACCAAACTTGGACTTTAGTTCCTAAACCTAAAGACCAGAAGTTGGTTGAGTGTAAGTGGTTGTTTAAAGTCAAAGATGGAATTCTGCCTAGTGACCCTGTTAGGTTTAAGGCCAGACTTGTAGCAAAAGGATTTACTCAAAGGGAAGTGATATACTATAATGAAATTTTCTCACCTGTAGTTAAATTTAAAACTATTAGAATGATGTTAACTCTAGTAGTGCAGTATAATCTCGAATTGGAACAATTGGATGTAAAAACTGCTTTTCTACATGGAGAATTAGAAGAGAAAATTTATATGTCTCAACCTGCGGGTTTTATAGATAAAAACCATCCTGAGCATGTTTGTCTGCTTGATAAATCTTTATATGGTCTTAAACAATCACCTAGGCAATGGTACAAAAGGGTTGACACATTTGTGCTTAGTATTGGATTCGTAAGAAGTAAATATGATAGTTGCTTCTATTTCGTGCTTAATGATAAATGTCTTGTATACTTGTTATTGTATGTTGATGACATGCTTCTAATCTCTGAATCAATGAATGCTATTAACAATCTTAAGAAGCAGTTGAATAGTGAATTTGACATGAAAGACCTAGGTAGTGCAAATAGAATCCTAGATATGACCATTGATAGAGATAGAAGTAAAAATTTCCTTAAAATACATCAGTCCACATATTTGCAAAAGGTAGCATCTAGATTTGGGGTAAGTGGCTGTAAGCCTGTTAGCCAGCCGTTTGCGAGTCATTTTATTTTGTCTAAATCAAAAAGTCTTGCTAATAGGTCTGAGATGATTAAAATGGAAAATGTACCTTATGCAAATGCTATAGGTTCTGTGATGTATGCCATGATTAGTACTAGACCTGATTTTTCATATGTTGTATCTTTGTTGAGTAGATTTATGTCAAATTCTGGTGGTGCACACTGGAGTGCTTTGCAGTGGTTGTTAAGATACATAAATACAACTGTTGGTTATGGCTTATGCTTTAAAAAATCTAACGCTTTAGACTTTGTAGGGTATGTTGATTCTGATTTTACAGGTGACAGAGACTCAAGAAAGTCAACTACAGCATACTATTTCACACTTGGTGGAAATTGCATCAGCTGGAAGTCAAGCCTGCAACCGTTAGTTACACTCTCAACTACCGAAGCTGAATATATAGCCATAACTGATGTGTTCAAGGAAGCCATTTGGCTTCAGGGTATCTTAACCGAAATACAACAACTGCAGGGTAAGACAGTTGTGTATTCTGACAGTCAGAGTGCAATACATTTGAGCAAAAATCCAGTACATCATGAGAGAACTAAGCATGTGGATGTTAAGTACCATTTTGTGAGGGAAGTCATCACAAATGGTAAGATTGAGATCAAGAAGGTCCCAACTGAAGATAACCCATCTGACATGGGGACAAAAATTGTGACTGCTACCAAACTCTCCCACTGCATGAAGCTGTTGCATGTGAGGGTTGGCTGACCTTGCAGTCGACATGAACTATGATGGAAGTAAGTGAGTTTGTTGTACTAGCTTGGCTCTAATGTATTCTAGTATATGGTTGTGAGTGAAGGATGTGTTTTGGCTTTAAAATGGAGATTGTAAAATGTGAAGCCTTTATCCAGCCGTTGGATGAGGGACACGTGGCGCAATCTCTGTCGTTGCTCAAGTTACATCTCTTTGCTCATCATATATAAAGAGTGCTAGGGTTTGAGAAATTAGATAATTTTTTGTTGTTTGCTTATCAGTTTTCTCCCATTATTGTTTGGCTAATTGTTGAGCCATATTCCTAATCCAAGTTTGTGTGATCTTCAAATTGAGAGTTGAGATTGACACTATTAGAGATTAGGGTTTATCTTGTGAGTGTTAAGTAATTGGGGAAAATTGTTGTTGTAAACGGATTCAAGATTCTTGTGTAATCTTGTTATTGATTAGTGCAGTGAGCTCCTTGTTCCGGAGTTCAACGTGGATGTAGTCTGAAATTGATTCGGACGAACCACGGTAAAAATCTTTGTTCTTGGTGCGATTGATTTTTGATTGAGGTTAAATTGCTTCTGAAGATATTCTCTGTTTCTTTTGAACAACAAATCTGGGCATTTACATTACAAAATCTAACACAATCAATAGTAGCATTCAAATGGGCTCGATATTCATTTCGAGTTTTTTCTGAATGTCTTGAGAAAGCTATTTCAATAGGCTACTTCTGATTCATCAACGCTTCACAATCCTGTCTAGCTTTATTATGAGCACTATTGATATCTCCCTCATGTTCAATAAATTTTTCTTTATTCTTCCAATTCTTAAATCCTTGACCAACAAATATATCACCACCACTTTGTTTACCATTCTCTTCTATAAAAAGATAACAAAAAAGACAAAATGCATCATCATTTTCTAAGCTATATTCCAACCAAGAGCCAAAATTTTCAAACCAAGTTGAGACAAACCGCCGTTTTTTATTTCCAAAATTTGATAATTTAAAGTTGTGATTTTTAGGTTGAACATGACCCTTTTGTAAGTACGCTCTTCGGACTTCATCTCGGATATTATGATTATAATAAGAGATTCGAGGTCTTAATCCATGATCTGTAGGAAGATCTTGTAAATTAACTTCTACATTTTCACTTGAACAATACTTAGTTTTCTCCGGAGAAGATTGTAATGTTGATTTTCTTTTAAAATATTTCTCCATAACTATAAACTATATCAAATAAACAAAAGAATAATTCAGTTTCTTATAAGAAAAACTATTGAAAAAACATAAAGGAACCAACAATTAACAATCATAAAAAAGAATAACAACAATACAACATCAATCCCCAAAACCAACAAGACTGCAAGACACACACAGCTGACAGCTGAACAGCAACCTAGATAGCAATTAGCAAAGCAAGTGTAGCAGTAAGCTGTAACTGTAAGCAGCTGAATCTCAGACAGCATAAATGCATAATGGAAACCCAATTTCGTATTAGTAAATAGCAACACATAGTTAATCCAAAACCCTAACTACCTAAGCTACCCTACCCATGCCATCAAATTAACAAATGTACAAAATAAACACAACACATTAACGATTAACCCATTTCAAGAATCAAATTGAAAAAAAAAAAAAAAAAAGATATTTGCTAATTTGCATAAAATTTACAATCGAAAATGGGTTTTATTAGGGTTTAAGTCTGTCTGTGATACTGATTGTAGTAATGATGATTAACAAAAAAAATAAAAAGAAAGATACATGCTTCAACTTTCTTCTTCAATCACGCTTGTTGTGAAGATGAAGGGAAAAAATAACAGGGGCTGCCAGGCTGGTAGATTTCAACTTTGAAAAAATAACAAATTTTTTTTTTTTATGTTTGTTAAATTTTTTTGGGCCCAGTAGGGGCTGCAGCCCCTGCTGGGCCCAACATGCCTCCGCCTCTGATTTCTTATATCTAATCAAAACTCGAATTCACACTTAAATCTATTGAGGCCTAGAGGAATTATGGATTCGACATGATTTCCAACCTCTCGATAGGAGTTGGTAAATATAAATTTTAATACCAGAAGTGAAATAACACAATTCACCAAAAAAAAAAAAAAAAACATAAGACCATTAAAATAACAAAATAAATTCATTATAAAGAAACAATATGTAAATCTATAAAATATTCTTCTTTCATTTTTGAATATATCAAATGAAGTCTCACAAATCATTTATTTATTATTGTAACACCCCATGTACCTGCACAAAACAAAAAGCAATACAGAAATATAAAATATTAACATAAATTGAAAATCTAATTGGACAAAATAATGTGGAAACTCATTTCCAAGAGAACAAAAGAGGCATAAAATAAAATAAAATAAAAATTAAAAGGTAGTGAAGGTTCGTGGTTATTTGGGGGTAGGGGAGTGAAGGAGGTTTGGGGGGCTATCCGTTGACGCTTGAAGAAGAGAGAAAAGTTAAGGTTTTTGTTTGGGTTTAGCGTTTCTTGAGAGAGAGATCCGAGAGAGGGAAATTGGGCCAAATGTTAAAATAATATATAGTTGATGTTGAAAATTCTTATAATATTCAGGGGTGGTTTTGTCTTTTTGGCATTAAGGGGTGCAAGGGAATGACACAATTTTTAGGAGGGTTGTATCCCACCCCAAGGGGTGCCCTATTGGCACCCCTCCATGCCTTATAAAAGAAGGCATTATATCCCATACAAAAAAGAGGAAAAAAAAAAGGGAAAATCTGTTTTCTGTGAGTCATACTGTTGTTTTGATTTTGAGAGAGAGTTAAACCATTTTCCTAGTTTGTATACTTGTTAAGGTGTGCTCCTTGGACAAGAAGGAACCAAGATCCTGGGAGAACATTGGCTAATTGCGAATCCGTAAAGCACCAGTGACGGGGCCAATAAGTTCTTAAGAATAGAGGATTATCTCGACTTGGATTCGTTTTCACATTTTCCAGGTTTTCTGTATTTTCAAGTTTAAAGACTTTGTAGGGTTTTGCATGTTTTGTAGATCTAGATTTCTGTTTCTGGTTTGAATTGTTGTGTAGCATATTATTTGATGTTTAATGACACTTATAGTACAACAGTTGAGAACTCTAATATCACTAGTAATTAAGAAAATACTTAATCACTCACTTAAATCAAGGGTTACTAACTTATTATGATTTCACTACTTCAAAAATTGTAAAATAACAAATAGGTATAAGAAATATTATGACCAAAACATTGGAGTTATTTATAAGGATCTTAGTTTAGTGTTAAATTGAGTTGTGTTGATTATTAAATTAATTATAAATATTTATCTAGTACACAACACATGGATGATTTTGGGACAACCCATACATGAATTTGGCCAAGATTAAGTGTCCCAAATCTAAAAGAATTAATATCCATTATAATAAAAAAAAAAAAAAAAAAAAATCTTTTTTTAATCAATAAGAAGTCACATAATTTAGAAATTCATCTAAAACTTCCCATGACTCAAGATCGCCCTTGACTCAGCAACAACTAGACTGGATCCTAATGCAAGTTAATTATAAACACAGCAAATTTACCTTTTATGCACGAGATTCTTAGCTACAAGTCAAGCATAGAGGCCGACCTAAGCATCAGAAAATTGATAAATATTCTTTTATATATAAGCTATTGGTAGTTAATGAAAAAATAGGTGTGTGTATATATACAGTTCATCACTTGCATGGATTTTCAAACTCGTCAAATTTTTTTTTTCAATTTCTTTATATAAGAGAAATAAAAGTTACGTCCTTGTGACAAAACACAAAAATGACTGTCAAATGGGGCCACAATAACTGGTAAAAGCCGAGTCCTGATCGTCGGAGCAACCGGTTTCATCGGCCGGTTTTTAACGGAGGCCATCCACGCCTCTGTTCAACCCACCTATGTTCTTGTCCTGCCAAGTCTCAGTAGCCCTTCTAAGTTCTAACAAGGCTAAAATTGTCCAAGCACTCGAAGACAAGGGCGCCATCTTATTACATGTACATATAAGTATATGTTTCCATTTTTTTTTTGGTAACCGGGGAATGCGTGTCAGTTTACGTGTACTTCGATTAATCATAAGAATTTATGCTCCATACCTTCATAAATTTCCCACCATAAATCAAGATAAATCGTTGACTTTTTAGAGTGATATCCCAAAAAAATACATCTAGTAATTAATCTGACTTAAAAAGCATTCATACGTTAATTATTTGTCATTTTATGTTTTTGTTACAGGGAACAATCAATGACAAAGAGTTAATGGTGAAAATATTGAAAGAGCATGAGATTGATATAGTGAGCAAGTACTGGACCAGCTCACTCTAATCGAGGCCATAAAAATTGTTGGTACCATTAAGGTAACTTTTTAATTTTCCCCCATATGTTTTGACCTTAATATTTTCTGAATTAAATTTCTAATTACTACCTCCCCTGAACGTTAAATGGATTTTTGTTGTGATTCTTTGATCACTTTAGAGTGTGTTTGAATTGAATTTCTATTACTACAAGAATAGATTTACAAAAGTTTACAAACTTGAAACTTTACAAAAACCTCACTACAACACTCTCAAGCTCTCTGCACATGGAGCTTACTCACATTTTTGGGGTGATGAAGCTCACTGTGAATGCTTGAATTTATAGGAAAGGTTTGTTATTATTCACCCACCTTTCACTCCCTGATTTGGTGGCACCATTTGCTCACCATTTGTTGACTATCACCAATGACAACCAAAGCCCCAATCAAACCACTGAAAGTTAACTTGGACTCATGTATGATTGTTGATGCTTGTTGGAAACCATGGGGAAGCTTCTGTGTTGCTTCATGCAGGTCATGCAGTGGTTGTACTCTACAATTCTCCCCCTCCAGCTGCATCTGAAACAATCGTTATCTGACAGCTATCCTAGCTATGTCTCTGCACAACTCTAGCTTGTTCCGATTACTGTTCCTTTGTTGACATGTCGGATGTGTCTCTGCACAACTCACTTCACTGCATCTCTGTACAATATTATTATTCTATGTCTCTACATAGTACAATCCACTGTGTCTCTGCACAGTAATCTTCTGTTGTGTCTCTGCACAATTCTGCTGCCATGTTTCTTCACCCATTTGTTATTCAGTGCCTTCTTTCCTTGTGAGAAACTCTCTGGCTCCCCCTCATTAATAAACATAATATATTCGGATCCTGGATATCTGGTTGATGGAATCATGCCTCGCTCAAATCTTCTTGTCTGAGGTCCACTGGTTGAAGGAGGTCTATCATCATCCATCTCTGTGAATGATCTTGTAGCTTCTAGTGGAGTGGGTTGCGGCTCCCCCTGCTCAAGACTCTCTTCTGTAATCTCCGATGGAACAGGCTGTGTCTCCCCCTGCTCAACATCCTCATTTGCCTCATCTGGTTATGCTTCTGGAATTTCCTCGTGCACCATATCTGTGGCCAATTGGGCTGGTGCTGGGTCTGGATTTTTGTCGGCATTAGAATTGGAAGACATCCTGGGCATTTCAATGTCTTCAATTGTCCGGTCTTCAAGAAACTCTACTTCCTGGCTTCTGATGACCATCTTTTTCTTTGGATCCCATAGTCTGTATCCAAATTCTTCATCTCCATGGCCTAGGAATATACATGGAGTTGTCCTTACATCGAGCTTCTTCCCGAGCTCATTGGATACATGTGCAACAGCTAAACAACAGAATACTCTAGGGTGAGTGTATGAGGGATTTTTGCCAGACCACAATTTCTCCGGAATCTCCAAGTTCAACGGTAGAGATGGTGATCTGTTGATCAAGTAGCAGGCGGTACGAATGGCTTCTCCCCAGAATGGCTTTGGCAGCTTAGCTATACTGATCATTCCTCTGACTTTCTCCATAATGGTGCGGTTCATTCTCGCAACGACACCATTATGTTGTGGTGTGTGTAGAACAGTTCTCTCATGTCGAATGTCGTGTCTCTTGTAGTAGGCTTCGAACTCCCTGGAACTGTACTAGCCTCCATCGTCTGTGCGAAGGCACTTCAGCTTCTTCCATGTTTCATGCTCTGTCATGGCGTGGAACAGCTTGAACTGATCTAGGACCTTATCCTTCGTCTTGAGGAAATACACCCAGATTTTCCGAGAATCATCATCGATGAAAGTCAGAAAATACTTGTTACCGCCCAATGAATCAAACTCCAAGGGACCACAGACATCAGAGTGCACCAGACTGAGCAACTCTGATCTTCTCTCTAAAGAGAAATCAAATGAGACTCTGCGTTGCTTACCAATCAAGTAGTGGCTGCAAGGACCCGTGCAACATCCTTGGTAAGCTCATTCTTGGTCAGGGTAGACGACCATCTCTCGCTCATGTGTCCGAGTCTCTGGTTCCACATATTTTGAGAAGCCTATTTTTCAGCTACATTGAGGCTGTCTGCATAAATCTTCACATGAGTCTTGTATAGTGCACCGCAAGCATGTCCTCAGGCGACAACCATGACACCTTTCCTCATTCTCCATGTGCCATTTCTGAAGTGATTGTCGTAACCCTGTTTGTCAAGAGCTATCCCCGAGAGTGCATTCAGCCGAAGTTCTGGAACATGCAAGACATCCTTCAAGGTCAATGTACACCCGATATTTGTTCGCAACTGAATATCACTCATTCATACTATCCCAGAGGAACTGATATTTCTCATCTTCACTGCTCCAAAGTCTCATGCTTTGTAAGTTGTGAAGAAATCCCTGTGAGAAGTGACGTGGTAGGATGCTACAATATTTACCACCCACTCAGCATCTTGGGTTGCGTTATGAAGGCATTTCTCTTTCTGCATGGAGCATATTGCTACATCTGTTTGGACAACGACCAGTGTCTCTCCTTCATCATTCTTCGGCTGGTGATTGCCTTGTCCCTACTCTCATTGCAGTTTTCAACAATTCTTCTTTAGGTGGCCTACAATGCCACAATGGTAGCACTTATAGGTAGGTTTCCTTCCATCTGAGGATCTGCCCCAGTTTATGCTTCTACCTCTCTCTCCGTCTCTTCCTTGATGTCTTTCTCGAGTCTATGTGACGAATGCTTCTGTCTGTTCTGAGCCAACATCTTTTCTCCTGGACTCTTCATTCGACAGGACATCTTTTACCATAGGCATGGTAACTTTACCTCCTGGAGCGGAATTGCTTAGAGTAACCACCAGTGTCTCTCATCAATCAGAAAGGGAACTGAGTAGTAAGATGGCTTGTACTTCATCTCCCAGCTGCATGTCTACTGCAGACAGCTGGTTCACCAGGCTTTGGAACTTGTTGGTGTGTTCTGCAATGGAAGTTCCACTCCGTAGCTTCAGGTTCACCAAACACCTCATTAACATGGCTTTATTCCTAGCTGACTTGGCCTGGAACATGTCTTCCAGTTTTATCCACATCTTGTAAGCATCTGAATCCTGTGCTACTGACCGGCGTAAACACACACGTATAATGTAAGCGTACGTATCATTCAAGTAGTATAAAAAGTATCGATCCCACGAGGACTTAATACCTAAGCTATTAATTTTATGAGGTCAAATGATTACTAGTATCTAACAAGTTGATTGATTGATTTGAAATGATGACGATTCTAAATTTAAAAGCAAGTAAATAAAATTGTCGAAAGTAGGTTTTAAGAAAATTCAATATTAAAAACTATTTAGGGTTGTGATTTCTTCCAATATTATTTAAAGATGAAGTGGTTATCTTATAGTTGGGTAAAATATTGATTTATTAACCTGGAACACTAAATTATGTAAAAGCCTCTTCCGATGGTCAACTACAAATATCCAATATAACCCAATTGAACCATATGTCTATGTCAACCAAATTACATAAATTCATTAAGATTAAGTTCCAATTAAGGCTACCCCCGCCCGACAGGTATATTCCTATCCTGTAAGGAAATCTATTAAAGGGTTATCTATCCTCAATGAAGATTGTGGGCTATTGAGTCTAAGGTCTTAAACTTAAAATCCATATGTCTAGTTCATTTTAAGTTTACCTAGTCAATTTTATTAGTGGTCAGTTAATAAAAAACATTAAGATTAAGACTCAATAAATAAATCTTTATATTACCCAAACTATAATCTAACCCCTTATAAACCGGTGATATTGGAATTCATCACAACCCTAGATAACTAATTTAGTTACAACACATAACTAGGGCTAGTAAAATAAAAGACATAAAGTAAAAATGCCGAAAGTAAAAATGCGGTAAAGTAGAAATTGAAAAGTAAAATAAAATAAAATGAAATGCTAAGGTAAAAATAATTACTTTTACTATTTACTATTTTAGATATCTCCCATAAAATAATATATAAACTTGTGATAATATTACCAACCAGCCATATAGGCGGTAACCTGATTAAGTCAAATTAAGTCCAACCAGCCATTAAGGCGGAACCAAAATAAACCAGCCATAAAGGCGGAACCAAAATAAACCAGCCATAATGGCGGAGCCAAAATTAAATTACCAACCGACCAATCTGGCGGTATCTTTGATTAGTCATGTTTAAACCAGATTAAAATGAATTACCAACCGACCAATATGTCGGTATCCTTTTTAAGTCAAATTTTAAATAGTAAATATATTATTTTTAAGGGAGATTAATCTAAATAGCAATAGTAAAAGAATTACCTTTCACCATAGCAGGGGGAAGTTACCTCATCATGGTGAATAGTAAAAACTGTAAAAATAAAGAATGTAAATTACTATTATTACAAAACGTAATTAAAATTTAATTACAAAACTGAAATTAAAAGAGACTAGAGAGAAGACTCCCTATTTACATCAAAGAAATGAGAGAGAATGGTACCTCTAAAACTGAAATCTCGAGCTCAATTTATAGACCCCGGTAGGCCTCCAGCGTCGCGACTCCAGCTTCTTTTGGCGTGGCTTGCTAAGGGCTTGACACGTGGCAATTCGAATAAGAAGATAAGGCGACACATGGTGAGGCGGCTAACAACTCAATTATTATGCTGATGTGGCGCTGGCGACTGTCGGCACCATAGTATTGCGACACGTGGCACTTCATGATTGGCTGATGATGACGTGGCGGTGATGTGGCATGTTGACTCGGTCAACTGATGATGTGGACGCTGACGTGGATTGACACGTGGCAATGGTGATTGTCGGCACTGTAGGATGATGACACGTGGCACGACGCACGTTAGCATATCGGCTGTGATGGTGACACATGGCACGACGCACATTAGCATATCCGCTGTGATGGTGACACGTGGCACGACGCACATTAGCAAAGTCAAACTTCTCAAATTCTGACCCGTTGACCCGGTGCACGTTAGCACTTATTGGCGCACGTTAGGCGTCGCAACACGCCCAAATTACCAAAATGCAATTTTTTCCAATTTTCACTGTTTTGCTCCAAATCACCTCCAGAATGTCCTGAAACTTTATTTATCTACAAAATAACACAAAACACATCAAAATATTCACAAAACTCAAGAAACTATACAAAATATTAGGTTAAATGAGTGGGAAATAATGATAGATTTACCACTCATCACATCCCCAAACCTAACATTTTGCTAGTCCTCGAGCAAAACACAAAATAAAATAAAATAATAAATTTAACTAAGCCACTTTCGTAGGGATCACGGTTGCATTTAGCATATGCAACAAGCCTTTAAACCCCTAGGTGTCCCTAGTGGACGAGTTGTAGTCTCGTGAGGGTTTACAGCAATGATACCCAAAACATTTTACAAAAGTAAAAAGGTAGTGAAACTAATGCACACAAAAGTAAAAAGACAAGCGAAAAGAGAATAAAGAAGTTAGTGACTAATCAGGTGAAACTTCTACTCCAAGTTACTAGTTGTTTTTTTCATTCTAAATTACTGAATAAGTAAATTCTTCGATTATATTTACCATTATCCATATACACAGCCAACAAAATATTAATCAACTCATTTTTGCCCACAACAGTCACAAGTGCAGTTGATAAGAGAGTAATATTTTTGTCCTAAAGTTCTATCAGATTTCACACCTTTTTTGTAGCAATGGAATAATTTTTCTCATTTTTCTGATTTTTTCTTTGATTTTTTTTATTTATATACAATATCTTCCGTCTATGTAACAAGTGTTGGGTCAGTGGCTCCCAAACCAGTTGGCTTTAGAGCACCAGGTGTTAAGACACCCCTACAGACTTAATTACTCAGACTTCAGATATATATATTTTTGCAGCATCTTTGATCCATGTAGCGAGCTTTGGGCCAGTGACTCCCAAACCAGTTGGTTTTAGGGCACTAGGTGTTAAAACACCCTACAAACTTAATAACACGGATCTCAGATTTTTTTTTACTCCATCACTTTTTGAGATGCTTCCTCCAATTAAACTAGAGCATTGAATATTACAAACTTTTCAATTACAGCTCATGTCCGTATGTTTCCATGTATGTTGATAATACCTGCCAACTGAGCATATGAAGATCCATTTTAGTCAGTATTATGGAGAAGAATCACAAAATTAAATAATTTAAAAGGAAATAAACAAAAATTAACTTGTTCGAAATAGGTTTGAGATACGTCTCAGGAGTGGAAACTCCTTACTCAGCTATCTCTTACCAATTTCACCATTTTTAGTCAAAATAAAAACACAAAAACGCAAATTGTTTTTGTAATTTTTGAAAATTTTTCAATTTTTTTATAATTTTCGAAAAATTTTGGACTAAAAACAACACACAAACTAAAAACAAGGTACTGATCAACTAATTCCCTCCCCCAAACCTAAATGAGACATTGTCCCCAATGTCTTAAATAGTAGAAGAAGAGTTTAGAAGATAATACCTGGTTAGCTGAAATTCTACAGGAAATTAAAGGTTAAGATCCAGATTAATCCGACGCCTCTTACCACGATCGTCTTCGGACCAATTTATCTTTGAAAGGATAGGGTCAACTTGTGGTTCATAGGCTAAGAGTTGATCTATTAGATCTGGAGCAGTTCTGGCAGTAATGATGAGTTCTTTCATAGGTTTTGACACGAACCCATTTCTCCGAGCATCATCAAGAAACACACAAAGAAAATCATAAAATCCTTCAACGTTAAACAACCCAATTGGTTTCTGGTGTATGTTCAGGTTCTCCCAAGATAGCACTATAAAAATTTCCTCCAATGTACCCAAGCCAACTGGCAAAGCAATAAAAGTATCAGAAATGTTAATCATTTCTACCAGTCGTTCAGACATACCTGGCACAATCAGTTCCTCTCCGTTTGATGGTTCAATAAGATTTTCTTCTGCCAAGGGTTTTGGGATGATTCCCAAAATATGACTGCCTCTTTCCTGTACGGCCTTTGAAACGATCCCCATTAGTCCAAGATTGCCTCCGCCATATACTAAGTGCATATTTCTTGCAGCTAAGATTCGACCCAATTCTTGTGCTGCTTTCACGTATTGTGGTTTAGTACCAACACTACTACCGCAAAACACACAATGTTTTCAACTCGTCTTCTTGAAGTGGCTTCCATGTTTTACTCTGGATGTCTTCAAAAGTGCAATGATGAGTTGAATTTATAACACCTGAATAGGGTGAGTAAAATAATAGCACTAGTACCTGCCAAATGACAATTATTAGTTAAACAGTAAAATAAATCGTGATAGTCAAAAAGGTCTGGATCCTGTCGGATAAAGTAAAAGAAAACAACAAAACAAATTACAATTATTAGGAAAAGACAAAGAGATATAATATGTACAAGAATTTACAGCTTGATTGACGTCTATGCATCAGGGACAAGCTTCCCATCCAATTTTCTTATAAATTGGCAAACAAGGTCTTTTTTAGTCAGATTCTCAAGACTTAATTGTTTTCTTTCTTTTTGAAATTGTGTATGTAATTTGCGAAAGGCTATGTGAACATATCCACTGGGATGCGTCTCAAGAGTCGAAGATATATCATCTAAAGACTCCTTACTCAATCCATCCTAATGAATTTAATTTTGTCTTCGCGATTATCAGACACCATTCCAAAAGAACGACAACGAGTATTGCAATTCCAGCGTGCACATTTGTAACAAACACCCATTTGCTTAGCTCTACGTTTCTTTGCATATGTGCTTCTTCCAAAACCAGGTAGATGTGAAATAAAAGAGTCAGAAGACTCACCTGCCAATCGGACCTGTGCTTCAATTACCCAACGAATATCATTAGGAACACCATGGATTGTCAGTAACCTCATCCGTTCCAAGCGAGCTTTGTAGACTTTCATCAGAGATTTTTGAGGGAGAGAAGGAAATTGCTTGTGAAGATTTGCGAGAGCTTCTTTCATCCTGAAATGACTTAATCTGCAAAAACTAAACACACAAAATTAAATCACACCAAATCACAATATATACACAAATTGCATTGGTTGTCTCCCTGCGAGCGCTAAGTTTAAAGTCGTCAACTAGACTTGACTTCTTGATCGTTAGGCTGGATTTGAAAGTGTGACACTTTCTTTTTGTCGCTCAAATGATTCTCCCCAGTAATGCTTAACACGCTGACTGTTAACTTTGAATGTGTTGTTGGTGTTAGGATCCAGTAACTCAACAGCTCCATAAGGTAAAACCTGAGTGATCACAAATGGACCTGACCACCTAGATTTCAAGTTTCCAGGGAAAAGTTTCAACCTCGAGTTGTAAAACAACACCTGCTGCCTTGGTTCCAACTGCCTGTGCACTATTTTTCGGTCATGCCATTTTTTGGTCTTTTCCTTGTACAATTTGGCATTCTCATAAGCCTGTAGGTGAAATTCCTCCAATTCGTTGAGTTGGTGAAGTCTTTTCTCTCCTGCGGCTTGTGAATCAAAATTCAACTTCTTCAGTGCCCAGTACGCCTTGTGCTCAAGCTCAACTGGCAGATGGCACGCTTTCCCAAACACCAATCGATATGGGGACATACCAATGGGTGTCTTGTAAGCTGTCCGGTTGGCCCATAATGCATCATCTAGTTTTGTTGACTAGTCCCTCCTTGTTGATCCAACGGTTCTTTCTAGGATTCTTTTGATTTCCCTGTTTGAAACCTCAACCTGTCCATTTGACTGTGGATGGTAAACTGTTGCAACCTTGTGAGTAACTCCGTATTTGGATATGAGTGCATTGAAGTATCTATTGCAGAAATGAGAGTCACCATCACTGATGATTGCACGAGGTGTTCCGAACCGAGTGAAAATATTCTTTTTCAAGAATTTGATCACCACTTTTTAATCATTGGATGGCAATGCAATTGCTTCAACCCATTTGGAGACGTAGTCTACAGCAACCAGGATGTACATGTTTCCGAATGATGGAACAAAGAGTCCCATGAAATCTATACCCCACACATCGAATATTTCCACTTCTAGATTGTTTTGCAATGTTCCTTCGTTTCTCCTGGAAATATTTCCCGTTCTCTGGCACCTGTCACATTGAACAGCAAAAAGATAAGCATCTTTAAAAAGAGTGGGCCAGAACAAACCTGATTGTAGGACTTTGGCTGCAGTTTTGTTTCCGCTGAAGTGTCCGCCATATGGTGATGAATGACAGTGCTGTAAAACACTGTTGATTTCCTCATGTGGAACACACCGTCTCAATAATTGATCAGCACAGCGTTTGAACATGTACAGTTCATCCCAGATATATTGCTTGGCTTCTTTGAAGAACTTCTTCCGTTGCTGAGTTGTCCATTCCAACGGCCATTTTCCTGACACAATGTAGTTGACATAGTTAGCATACCAATGGACTTACTGTTGTTTCATGGAAAACAGCTGTTCATCTGGAAAAGTTTCTTTGATTGACAGATCTTTATCAACTGTTTCTCCATTCTCAAGCCTCGATAGATGATCTGCCACCTGATTCTCTGTTCATTTCCTGTCTCTGATTTCCACGTCGAATTCTTGCAGAAGAAGTATCCAACAGATCAATCTGGGTTTGGCATCTTTCTTCGTGATCAGATATTTGATTGCTGAATGATCTGTGTAGACCACCACTTTGGGACCCAGCAGATAGGAGCAGAATTTGTCAAAAGCGTACACAACTGCGAGCAACTCCTTTTCGGTGGTTGTGTAGTTGAGTTGAGCTTCATTCAGAGTTCTGCTGGAATAATAAATGGTGTGGAAAATCTTTGCTTTACTTTGTCCCAAAACTGTACCTACAGCAAAATCACTAGCATCACACATCACTTCAAATGGAATGGTCCAGTCTGGTGCTACTATGATGGGGGCATAGACCAGCTTCTGTTTTAAGATCTCAAAAGCTTCCTAACATTCTTTGGTGAAGTTGAAAGGCACATCCTTATCCAGAAGATTGCAAAGAGGTTTTGCAATTTTGGAAAAGTCTTTGATAAATCTCATGTAAAAACCTGCATATCCAAGAAAACTTCGAATACCTTTTACTGATGTTGGTGGAGGTAGTTTTTCAATTGTCTCTATCTTTGCTTTGTCTACCCCAATCCCCTTTTGTGAAATCCAGTGTCCAAGAACAATGCCTTCTTGTACCATAAAGTGGCATTTTTCCCAGTTGAGTACCAGTTTGTATCTTCGCACCTTTGTAACACATGTTCCGAATTTTGCAACAATGGTCAAAAGAATCTCCAAACACAGAAAAGTCATCCATGAAAACCTCCATACTCTGCTCCAGCATGAAAACCTCCATACTCTGCTCCAGCATGTCTGAGAATATGGCCATCATGCAACGCTGAAAAGTGGCGGGGGCATTACATAATCTAAATGGCATCCTGCGGAAAGCAAAAGTACCATAGGGACATGTAAATGTGGTTTTCTCCTGATCTTTTGGGGTGATGGAAATCTGATTATATCCTGAATATCCATCAAGAAAGCAATAGAATTCATGTCCCGCCAATCTGTCTAACATCTTGTCAATGAATGGTAGCGGAAAATGGTCATTTCTCGTGGCTTTATTCAGCTTTCTGTAGTCCATGCATACTCTCCATCCAGTCACCGTTCTTGTTGGAATCAGCTCGTTCTTTTCATTAGTAACCACAGTAATTCCTCATTTCTTCGGCACACACTGCATAGGACTTACCCAACTGCTGTCTGAGATGGGGTAAATGATGCCAGCATCTAACCATTTGATGATTTCTTTCTTCACGACTTCCTTCATGATTGGATTAAGTCTCCGTTGATGTTCCACTGTGGGTTTGTACTCATCGTTCATCAGGATCTTGTGCATGCAAAATGATGGACTAATGCCTCGAATGTCTGCTATAGTCCAGCCAATGGCTTTCTTGTGCTATCGTAACACTCTCAGCAACTTTTCTTCCTGCTCCAATGTTAGCGAAGATGAAATAATAACAGGTAATTCAGAAGAGTTTCCAAGAAATGCATACCTGAGATGACTCGGAAGTAACTTCAGCTCCAACTATGGTGGTTCTTCAATCGAGGGCTTGATCCGACCTTTCTTTGGCAGTTCCAAGCTTTCAACTGGTGGTGTTGCTTTGAATCGGAATGGTTTTTCAAGGTAGTTGATACATTCCAAGATTTCAACATCTGATCGCTGTCAGTCATGTTGGTGATGCAAGCTTCAATTGTATCTGTGGGATTTGGCTCAGTATTTTGAACGATATTATCAACAACATCAACTCAGAAGCATTCTTCTTCCTTTTCATCACTCGGGAATTTCATGGCTTTGAAAACATTAAAGGTCACTTCTTGGTCCTACATTTTCATGGTCAGTTCTCCTTTTTGCACATCAATCACAGTTTTACCTGTAGCCAAGAATGGTCTCCCAAGAATGATAGATATTTCTTTGTCTTCTTCCATGTCAAGGATGATGAAAAATCTATGGGAGAATTAGTTTTGTCTACTTTGACCAGCACATCTTCAACAACACTCTTGGAAATGCGAGTGTTCGGTCAACAAGTTGCAATGAAACTGAGGTAGACATTGCTTCTCCAATCTGCAGTTTCCTTTCTAAATAGAAAAAGGCATCAAGTTAACACTGGCTCCTAAATCACATAAAACCTTACCGATGTAATGTTCTCCAATGGTGCATGGGACAGTGAAACTGCCATGATCTTTCAACTTCGGGGGAAGTTTCCTCTGAATGATGGCGCTGCATTCTTCCGTTAATGCTACTGTCTCGTAGTCTCCCAATCTCCATTTTCGTGAAAGAATGTCTTTCATGAATTTGACATAACTGGGCATTTCTTCCAAGGCTTCTGCAAATGGGATGCTGATGTGCAGTTTTTTAATAACCTCCAGGAATCGAGTAAACTACTTGTCCAGTTTGTTTTTCTGAAGACGTCGAGGAAAAGGTGGAGGTGGAGTGATCTGTTCTTTTTCCTTTGCTTCTTTTTCCTTTGCTTCTTTTTCCTCCATCCGTTGCTCTGCTTCTTTTGGAAAATCTTCAATGGTTGCCTTGATTCCAACATCTTTGTTGATTTCAGTACCACTTTTCAAAGTGATGGCTTGACATTGCTCCTTCCCTCGGTTCCTTGGATTTGGTTCTGTATTGCTGGGAAGATTTCCTGGTGGTCTGTAACTATGAGCATTGGCCAGTTGTCCAATCTGATTCTCCAATGCTTTGATAGAAGCAGATTGGCTTTGAAATATAGCATCATATGCTGCTTGTTGCTTTTGAACATCTCTGCAATCCATTCTTTCATTTCTGGTTCTTTTCAAACTCCTGGCTTTTGTTCTGTTGCTGGAATCCAGGTGGTGGATAGTCTTTTGCCCTGAATTGTTGCTCCATGAGAAATTAAGATGATTCCTCCACCCTGGGTTGTAGGTGTTGGAATATGGATTGTTCCCCTGTCTGTTGAAATTGTTGACATAATTCACCGTCTTTTCAAGTTGGTTTAGTTCTGGTGCTCCTCCATATGGTGAACTTGTGGATCCAATGTTGATTTGCATGCTGAGAGTCTCCATGAATTTGCATATTTGATCCAGTTTGGCACTGACTGCTGAATTGGCTCCAACTTCATAAATTCCAGCAATTCGTGGAATCATGCTCCTTTCTGTTGGCCACACGGAATTTTGTTGGCCATTTCTTCGATTAGGTCCCAGGCTTGATATTCTCCTTTTGCCATCAAAGCTCCTCCAGCAGCAGCATCGATTGTGGTTCTCATTATTCCAGAAAGTCCATTATAGAATGTTTGGACTTGAAGCCATTTTGTAATCTCATGGTGAGGACATTTCCGGAGCAAATCTTTGTACCTTCCCAAGCTTCGTAGAGAGTTTCTGATTCTTGTTGCACAAAGGATGTGATGTCATTCCTCAGCTTTCCGGTTCTGGCTGGTGGAAAGTACTTTGCAAGAAATTTGGTGGCTAAAGTGTTCCAAGTTGTGATGGAACCTGCTGGTAGTGAATGTAGCCAAGCTTTAGCTCTGTCCTTCAAGGAGTATGGGAAAACACGCAATCTCATTGCTTCTTCAGCTTCTCGGTTTTAATTGAAAGTGCTGCAAACTTCCAGGAAGTTGCTGATGTGGGCATTAGGATCTTCAGTTGCATCCCCCCCAAACTGAACTGACTGCTGAATCATCTGAATGCATGTTTTGATGTCACCCACATTTCCTGGTAAGGGAGGAAGTACAATACATGAAATGAGTCTGTCAACCACTGGAATGGTTCTGTCTCGAATGGAAATTGATGGTGCAACCTCCAAAGGTTCAGGTTCCATGTTGACTAAAGCTTCTTGGCCTTCTCGCCTTTCCCTTCTCAATTGTCTGATGGTTCTTTCAATTTACGGGTCAAGCGATCGGAGTTTAAAGCTTCTAGTTCATCTCATGAAGTTTCTGAGAATCTGAAACACAAGAAAACAAAAACAATAATTAAAAAAAAAAAATTAGATACAAGTAAAGGTATCTAACCTTAAAACTAATAGTGAAAGATAAATAAGTCCCCGGCAACGGCGCCAAAAACTTGACCGGCGTAAACACACACGTATAACGCAAGCTTACGTATCGTTCAAGTAGTATAAAAAGTATCGATCCCACAAAGACTTAATACCTAAGCTATTAATTTTATGAGGTCAAATGATTACTAATATCTAACAGGTTGATTGATTGATTTGAAATGGTGACGATTCTAAATTTAAAAGCAAGTAAATAAAATTGTCGAAAGTAGGTTTTAAGAAAATTCAATATTAAAAACTATCTAGGGTTGTGATTTCTTCCAATATTATTTAAAGATGAAGTGGTTATCTTATAGTTGGGTAAAATATTGATTTATTAACCTGGAACACTATATTATGTAAAAGCCTCTTCCGATGGTCAACTACAAATATCCAGTATAACCCAATTGAACCATATGTCTATGTTAACCAAATTACATGAATTCATTAAGATTAAGTTCCAATTAAGGCTACCCCCGCACGACATGTATATTCCTATCCTGTAAGGAAATCTATTAAAGGGTTATCTATCCTCAAGGAAGATCGTGGGCTATTGAGTCTAAGGTCTTAAACTTAAAATCCCTATGTCTAGTTCATTTTAAGTTTACCTAGTCAATTTTATTAGTGGCCAGTTAATAAAAAGCATTAAGATTAAGATTCAATAAATAAATCTTTATATTACCTAAACTATAATCTAACCCCTTATAAACCGGTGATATTGGAATTCATCACAACCATAGATAACTAATTTAGTTACAACACATAACTAGGGCTAGTAAAATAAAAGACATAAAGTAAAAATGCCGAAAGTAAAAATGCGGTAAAGTAGAAATTGAAAAGTAAAATAAAATAAAATGAAATGCTAAGGTAAAAAGAATTACTTTTACTATTTACTATTTTAGATATCTCCCATAAAATAATATATAAACTTGTGATAATATTACCAACCAGCCATATAGGCGGTAACCTGATTAAGTCAAATTAAGTCCAACCAGCCATTAAGGCGGAACCAAAATAAACCAGCCATAAAGACGGAACCAAAATAAACCAGCCATAAAGGCGGAGCCAAAATTAAATTACCAACCGACCAATCTGGCGATATCTTTGATTAGTCATGTTTAAACCAGATTAAAATGAATTACCAACCGACCAATATGGCGGTATCCTTTTTAAGTCAAATTTTAAATAGTGAATATATTATTTTAAGGGAGATTAATCTAAATAGAAATAGTAAAAGAATTACCATTCACCATAGCAGGGGGAAGTTACCTCCTCATGGTGAATAGTAAAAACTGTAAAAATAAAGAAAGTAAATTACTATTATTACAAAACGTAATTAAAATTTAATTACAAAACTGAAATTAAAAGAAACTAGAGAGAAGACTCCCTATTTAAATCAAAGAAATGAGAGAGAATGGTACCTCTAAAACTGAAATCTCGAGCTCAATTTATAGACCCCGGTAGGCCTCCAGCATCGCGACGCCAGCTTCTTTTGGGGTGGCTTGCTAAGGGCTTGACACGTGGCAATTCAGATAAGAAGATAAGGCGACACATGGCGAGGTGGCTAAAAACTCAATTATTATGCTGACATGGCGCTGTCGACTGTCGGCGTAATAAGATTGTGACACATGGCACTTCGTGATTGGCTGATGATGACGTGGCAGTGAGGTGGCATGTTGACTCGGTCAACTGATGATGTGGACGCTGACATGGAGTGATACGTGGCACACATGGCAATGGTGATTGTTGGCACCGTAGGATGATGACATGTGGCACAACGCACGTTAGCATATCGGCTGTGATGGTGACACGTGGCACGGCGCACGTTAGCATATCGGCTGTGATGGTGACACGGCGCACGTTAGCAAAGTCAAACTTCTCAAATTTTGACATGTTGACCCAATGCACGTTAGCACTTCTTGGCGCACGTTAGGCGTCGCGACGCCAAGTGCTTGCGCTTCGCGATGCGCCCAAATTACCAAAATGCCCATTTTTCCAATTTTCACTATTTTGCTCCAAATCACCTCCAGAATGTCCTGAAACTTTATTTATCTACAAAATAACACAAAACACATCAAAATATTCACAAAACTCAAGAAACTATACAAAATATTAGGTTAAATGAGTGAGAAATAGTGATAGATTTACCACTCATCAGCTACGTGGTGGAAGACACTGTGACCGATCCACTGCCTTATCTGACCCAAAGTTCTGTTGTTGAGTTATTCCAATCATACTCTTTAACAGACTGTGGTCTCACTCCCTTCAACTCGATGATATCGAACAGATCTTTGTAGTGCAAATAATCTATTATCTGAGACTTCCAGATGGAGTAATTGGTCGTTGTCTACTTGATCATTGCACCCGAAAAAGAATCTTCCATTTCCATTTTAAGTTTTTAAGTTAAAAATGAAAATAGGGTAAAATCGGGGCTGATTTTCACTAATCAGAGGTCACCGTTGCGTCCGGAATGGTCGAAAATAGTGGAATAGACACTTCGTTGGTCTAATTCCGACTCAGGGGCCGATTTGTAATTTATAAAACTTCATGGGGCAAAAATATAAATTTCTGAAACTTGAGGGGGCTAAATGAAATTTACCAGGTGATGCTGACGTGGCAAAGGTGGGACCGGTTGATGACGTGGCACTGACATGGTGATGACATGGCGCTGACTGTGTGCTGACGTGGCGCTGACTCAGCGCTGACTGTGTGCTGACGTGTCGATGACTCAGCGCTGAATGTGCACTAACGTGTGATGATGTGTCGCTGACTCAGCACTAACTGTGCGCTGACATGTCGCTGACGTGGCTGACATGTCAGCGTCTTCATCCTTCAGCCACACGCGCGTCGCGTTTGGCGAGTCTCAGTGCGTGGGATGTCTCTGTCTGACACGTACGGGCTCCCTAGACCTCCGTTTGATCGCCGTAAAATACCACCGTGCTCGTCTCAATGTGAACTAGCTGATGGTATGCTCAAAGTTGATTTTTGACAACTTTTCCAGAACCCGAATTTTCCGAACCGAGCTCCGTTCTTCGGTTTTTCGACCCCAAAAAAGAACCAATGCTACTGATACCACTTGTTGTGATTCTCTGATCACTTTAAAGTATGTTTGAGGAAAAACCGAATTGAATTTCTATTACTACAAGAATAGATTTACAAAAATTTACAAACTTGAAACTTTACAAAAACCTCACTACAACACTCTCAAGCTCTCTGCACATGGAGCTTACTCACATTTTTGGGGTGATGAAGCTCACTGGGAATGCTTGAATTTATACGAAAGGTTTGTTACTATTCACCCACCTTTCACTCCCTAATTTGGTGGCGCCATTTGCTCACCATTTGTTGACTATCACCAATGACAACCAAAGCCCCAATCAAACCACCGAAAGTTAACTTGGACTCATGTATGATTGTTGATGCTTGCTGGAAACCATAGGGAAGCTTATGTGTTGCTTCATGCAGGTCATGCAGTGGCTGTACTCTACAATTTTTTCCATCGGAGTTTGGGCACGACGTGGACATGGCTGATCCGGTGGAGCCATGGCTAGTAATGTACAAAAAAGAGAAGCAAAAAGTAAGGCGATTGATTGAGGAATTGGAAGTGCCCTAAACTTAAATTTGTTGCAACTCCATTGCTTCATGGCCTTGCTATAACAATCACTCACCACCCTTCGGAGGTTCTTCCGCCGTTGGATCAGTTTCAAATATACGGCGATGGCACCGTCAAAGGTGTTTTTCTCACATTCTCATCACAATATTGTTTTTAAAATTTTTTTTTGAAGGATTTTGTTTCCTTGAAAGAGGATCTTGCCTAAAAGGTAAAAAAGATCAAGTGTTTAAGAAGCAACTTTGCTTAGGTAAGTGTCAGAACATTTCGAGTAAAAAGGATTTTTTTTCTTGATAGAGGATATTGATAGGAATGTCATTCGTTAATGCAAGTGACATTCCACATATTTTATTTTCAAAAGATATGATAATTGAATGTGGCAGGTAGTATCTTGATATGCTTTCGTTTTCTTTTTTTTTTGGTTAATATTTATTGGGTATTTATAACTAAGGAAATGTGGGCTGGATTTGTTTTCTTATTGATTTTTTAAAAAGATAGGTGTGAGAAAGTTGAAACTAATTTTTTTAGTCAATTCTAATGGATTTAGATTTAGTGTTGAGTTATAGTTGAAACCTCCTGGTCAGCATGATATGGAGCAAGACCGGGGGTGGAACCCCCCTCCTGAAGGATGGATCAAAATGAACACGGATGCAACAATGGATAAATGCAATTCTAAAGCAGGACTTAAGGGTGGTGTTTAGAGACTCAAAGGGTGAAATATTGTACGCAATTGTCAAAAATATACAGTGTTATGGGGATGTGCTAGAAGCTGAAGCGGAAGCTATAAAATTTGGGTTACAAGTGGCTGAAGAAATCAAGATGAAGCGAGTAATGGTGGAATCTGATTGTCTTCGGGTAGTGGAGTTGATTTCAAATAGAAAGATATTACAGAAAAACTAGTAAGGTTTGATAGATTTTTTGTCAGCCATATTTCTAGATCATGTAATTTTATTGCCCATGCATTTGTAAAAAATACAATTAGTGTTGACAATGTTTAAAAATACGTATAACGCCTCAAGGCGGTCTGTTACACGTCAAGAATTAGTTAGCTAGTTGCAATTAATTTGGAAAGATTAAGTAAAGTTAGTTAGTGATTAGTTACTCTTGTAAAACCATTAGTTGGCTATAAACAGTTGTACTAAGAAGCCATTATGAGAATAACAATCATTTTCAACAAAATAGCTCTCTCAAAACTTTGGAGTGTTTGGTTAACTTCCACTCGAATTATTAGCTAACAATTGGAGATTTGTGGGTTATTCTCGAATAAAACCTAACAATTGTTGCTTTCATTGAGAGATTCTTCCATTATGGGAAAATCTAATGATAATACTAATTCTTAATCAGTTGTCTTGAAACAGAAAATACATCAAATGGGCGAGCTTTTGGAAGAAACTGCCATTACCGTGAAGGAAATGCTTAATATGTTTCAATCTTTGGTTTCAAGGTTCAAATCTGGTGAGGGTTTCCTTATAAAAAATTATCCAACCACTATCCCAGATCAAGAACTCATTTAAGTGAAAGAAAATCAGCCTGATATGCCGATTCAAGTCCTTGAAAGTAAGCATACAAGAATCCATGATAACAACTATCTTGGAGAATTGAACAACACAGTGGAGGATGAAATCATCGGACAGAAGAACACAACTGCCATCACAAATGACGATAGCAAGCTCTCAAAAGAGAAGGTCAACAAGCTGCTTCAAGAGGAAATAAGACACAAGGTTGAGACTGAAGAACACAAGAAAAAAAGTTAAAATGATGCTTTAAAGGTAGGATCATGAAGTTTGTTTGAGGAAATGGGAAATGGATAAAGCACATAAGTTGTTTGATAAAATGCCAGAGATGTTTTTGAAGCATTCATTTTTCAAGAACTGTAAAGACATTGAGATTCTTGTAAAGAATGTGTGGCATAAAGAAATATTCAAAGAAAACAAGATTGTTAGTGTTCATCATCATGAAGATTTTGAAGATAAGATGGAAGAACTGGAGGGCATCTGCAAACCAATCACTGTCAAGATGTACCAAGAAGCTGGTTGTGATGCTGGTGCAACCATGGATGAGGATGGTCCTTCTGCTGGTGCAGGAAGTGGTTCTGGCCCTAAAATCAAAGAGGTGGTTCAAGATGCATCAATGTGTAAATCCGAAACTGTGGAACATAAAAACAAGGTGAAAATGAAGGCAATTGGTTTGCTATTACGCCATCATCGCCCTCATTATTTACATGGCCAATGCGAGTTCCAAAGGCAGACGCTTGAGGATTGTTTGAGAAAAGAAGAGATAGAGAACTCACTAAAGATGTTCGACGAAATGCCTGAGAAGAATAAAATCCAAGATTTGGGTTCTTTATGGATCTTTTGTTATATAAGCTCTCAAGTTATTGTGGGGTTGTTGGGTGAATTGGTTGAATTTTCGGGCAGTGCTAAATAATTTACGGCTCAAATTCCAAGGGAAATCAAATAGACTGCAACATCAAAGTCATGGGTAAGAGAGGAAAATGTCAAAAGCAAGGCAACAAGAACTCTAAGAGAAGATTGCGAGACGAAGATGCTCCTGAAGATATGGATGATGAAATTGATGCTTTTCTCAAACAGAAGGATGTCATTCCTTTGGATGTAAATGGTGATTTTGGGGGCTCAAATGAAGATAATGAGCATCCAGTGTTTGATTTTGAGAATGCTGAAGATGGAGAAGAGGATGCTCGAGATACTGGAATGGCTGCAAAGATTAAAAGACAGCAAAAATATTTGCAAGCAAAATATGTTGGTGTTGAGAATGAGACGCATGATGATGAAGAAGATGATAAGAAAGAGAAAAATGATTTATGGGGTGGGATAAAGAATCAGTAATATTATGATGATAATCATGATTTTGAGCTGCAATCAACAGATGATGCTAAAGGAATAGGAGATGCATTTGCTTATGCATTCTCTTCTCACTTGGCAAGGTTGATGGATGAGCCTGTTGCATATGGAAAGTTTGGCTTGACCAATCTTTTGGAGTTAAGGGAAGAGTGCTTAAGGGAATTCCAATTTCATGATGTCTATAGAAGCATAAAGTAGAGAGAAAATGAGACATCGTTTGCTGTTTTACCTGACTTATTGGTGGAGCTTGACAGTATAAGTGAGGAAACGAGACTGCTTATGCTTATTGAGGGTGTTCTTACTGCAAACATACTTGATTGGGGATCATGTGTCTGTGTGGGTCTCTATCACAAAGGAACAATTATTGAAATTTATAGAATGAGTCGTAATAAAATGGAGAGACCTTGGCGGGTGGATGATTTCGATGCCTACAACAAGAGAATGTTAGGGTCTGGAGAGAACAAGCTGTTGGAAATGGTGATCGAGCACCATTCACTTTTTGTATGAATATTTATGATCTATGCAATGTAATATTTTCTTTATCATGATTATTTATTTATTTGTATGGTAATTTCTTACTTTTATTTATATATTGTAAATCTAAATGTTAGATTACTCTAAGATTTAGAGATTTCGAGTTTCACTCGGAACCTTATATGAAATTAGTAAAGACCCGATAGTTACAATAGATGGTGATATAGTTGCAAGAGTTGTAAATGGTGTCGAGAAATATCACGCATTCTCTCGAATATAAATTATTCCTGGTCTAGATCTATTGACATGGGTCGGTCATTATATTGGTAAGACTAGTGCATTGTCTATATAGTAATGGACCTATGGTTTGTCTCAACAGACTCTGAGCTTAGCGGAAGTTCGTATAGAAATGCGGATATTCATTAGTGGAATGAATATCGATCAAACTCATAGAAGATGACTAATAGATATTCCATAAAACTGTCAATAGTTATCTTTTCGAGTTGAGTAGTTATTGTGGTCATTTGACTTGAGACACCATGGTGATCTTGTGAGTGATCCTCTATGCCTGATACCATGCATGTCAGAAACCTTTTATGGTCTGACCTTTGGATGACTGTTAGGTATAGACCGATGCTCACGAAGATCGGTGTGTGTTAATATGAGGATTTGTCAGTCCATATGGTTGGATTTTGTTTCCAGAAATATTCAGAGTATATTCCGGAAATCTTTCGGCCGAAAGTTCGTTGAAGAAATTATTTCCTTAACATTATAAATAATATTGAAAAAGAGTTTTGCATATATTATTTATTGATGGAATATAATTATGAAAATTTATTTTATATTGAGTAGATAAGGTTTTGACAGTAAAACTATAACCTTACTCAATAGGAGACAGTAATGACGAAAGGACTATACATTAACGTTTTAACCTCAACTTGTATGGTTCAACGTGTCGTGTTGTTTTTAGCCATGATTTGTAGGTGGGCAGAGCTTCATGAATAAGTATGCAAGTATATGAGATATATATGTATATATATAAGTAACAACCGTACGTGAGCATGGAGAGTTCCACTATATTAAGTTTACTCGTTGAGCACTAGGGCGACTTTCGTCAAATGTTGACAAAGTGTTTTGGGTTTAAGGATTAAATTGTTTGATCCGATAATTCATGAGATGAATTAATTTATTTGAATTAATTAATTTTATATCAAAAGTTGATATAAGTTTATTGTATAATAGATGTAAGTTTGATTTACATAAAATTAGTAATTAATTAGTGAATTAATTTAATTTTTAAATTAATATACAAAATTAATTACTTAGTTTATACAATAAAAGTATTAATTATTTAAGTTAACTATGTTTATGTAATTCAATGTTTTTAGTTAAAGTAACTAAAATCATTTAATTGTAATTTAGTTTACCTTGGTTGGTGTGAATTTTTTAACCTTGGTTAAGTTAATTTTTTGAAAATTGTGGTGTGTGTAGGGAAAAGATTCCCTTGTACCATGGTTTGTTAATAATGGTTTGATTTTGATTTTCTTTATTTTAATTAATAAATCAAAAGGTAAAAAATATATATATAATTTTTTGTCACTCATTTTACACACACACTTGCTACTGCCGAACCAAAAAAGCAAAAAGGAAACCCCCCTGATTTGTTGCTCACTGCCGAGCAAGAGAAATAAAAAGAATTAATTTTTTTTTTGCTTTCAAAATTCAAGCCAAATTTCACACCAAAAATTACCCAACTTATTATCAAGAACATAGAATTAATCCTTAAGAGTTAAAGATCAATTTGTGTGTTTGAAATGTGAATTTTTCTAGGGTTTAAATGTTAAACTTTAGGGAAATTTTTGTTGTCATTCTTGAGTGATCAAACCACCTTTTGGTCACCAAGATTTGTTCATCAAGTAACTTGATTTGGGGGAGGTAGAAGAAGTTCAAAGATTCAAAGAGCTTGGTGGATTTGGGGATTACATGCAAAGCTTCTCAAATTTGCAAGAATTAAAAGCTATTGTAGGTAAATTTATTTTATAAATTTATTGTTGGGTTGTTGATGTTGGAAAAATTATTTATGGAATTGTTGGATAATTGTAAGCATGTGTGTGAGGATTTTTAAGCATTAAAGTGTATAGAAAATTAATGTATTGATGATATATTGATTTTATATGCTTGGTTTATATTTGACAATTGTTGGAGAATATTTTGATGTTTGGATTAATTTATTAAGTGTTGATAAATTTGTTAAAGTGTTTAGAATATTTACTTAAGCTTATGGAAATTATATTGATGCATGGAAAATTAATATATGATGATATATGATTTTTAGTGCATTGGAATAATTTTAAGTTTATGGAAGTAAATATTTTAATACACATTTTAGGGTATTACCGAAAAAAAAATTGCTCGGGATTTGATCCCTCGCGCGTTCCGCTGCACCTCGGCATATCTGTTCCTCCTAACACAAGCCTCACCCACATAAGAGAGTTTTACTCTTTGTGGACAACCCATGTGCTAATATTTTTCTGGGGATGCTACCTCTGGCAATGGAACTACTAAAACGTGGAACTGAAGTTGTTTTGGTTGCAAATTCTCTCCTTGTACTAAATGATGTTACCGTTATGGAGCTTCCTGTTATTGTAGCTGAGGCTGCAAAGCACTGTGACATTCTTCGCAGGGTTGCTGAAGCATGAGGCTTACTTGTGGATGCAATGATTAACACCTCAGATGATTCTAAAGAAAATTCACCCTAATTTCCGCTGATGGTTATTGAGAATGGCTGCGGAAGCCCTTGCATAGACCTGTGGCAAGTCAGCTCTGAGTTAGTTGTTGATGCAAAAGATGCTAACAATGACTTGGATGAAGTGGAATATGTTGAAGACATTTACAAGTTCTACAAGCCTGTTGAGAATGAGAGCAAGCATAGTGGGATTACTGAAAAGATGAAATCCATATTGGTGGATTGGTTGATAGAGGTTTATTAGAAGTTTGAGCTTTCTCAATTGACTCTTTATCTCACCATCAATATAATGGATTGGTTCCTCTCAGTGAAGGTGGTGCCTATAAGGGAATTATAATTGATGGGCTTTTTCAATAGTGACAGTTGTGAGCTTATTGATTAACTGTTAGGGTTGGTGCTCGGAGTGCCAATCCGGATCGTATTTATGTCCGATTCATAAATACGAGCAATTCTATTTTCCATAAGATTATTAATTTAACGGTAGCACCCTTATCTTTTGTACACGTATTCGATCTAATTACGATTAAATATCTGATTACGATTAAATTGAAACTGAATCTGGTTAAGTGATACATGTATATTAGACAAAGACCCTAGGTTTTACAGTATAGTGCGCAGTTACAACGTAGTTTGTAATTGACATTGGGAAGTGCACTATTAGTTGTATATCATTAAATAAAGTTCCTGGTCAAGATTTACTAACACGGGTCGGTTAGTAAAATCCGCTGAGACCAGTACATGTCGTTATCGTGACTTGGTCCGATGGTTTATCCTAGTGAACCATGAGTCTTGGGAGACTCGTATAGAAATGTAGGTATTTATTTGATAAGACACTAAACGACTCACTGAAGGTTTCCCAATATATGGTACACCAACGTCAATGAGAACCTTTTCGAGTTGATCGAGCATAGTGGTCTTTCGACTTGAGATACCACAGTGGGATATATGAGTTATCCTCCACACTTTGATGGAAGTCACGCCAATGATCTATTCATGATCAGACCTCCGCTTGTTTGTTGGGTGTGGACTGATGCTCATGATATCCAGTGTGTATCAAGATAGGATCTGTCAGTCCTGTGTACAGGGCATAGGCATCCACACGTGTTTATGATCTAGTAAATCCATAGCCGTGGTATAACTTAGAAAATCAGTTCCAAGTGTTATTTCGAGATCGTAAATTGAAAGTCGACAGTATTATACCGAACGGATTTGACGTTGTTATTTATATCACATGTATAATACGGATAGCCTGTGACGGAGGGATTATACGTTTACAGTGACCTCAGCTTGCATAGTTTAGCGAGATTATCCGTGGTCGTCATAATCCATGAGTGGGTGGATTATGGACACAAAATTGGATTTCGGGACGAATAAACCTAAACTTAGAAAGTCTCATAATATGAAGTGTACTCGTTGAGCACTTGGGCAACTCAATATGAATAATACAGATTATTCATAATACTTTACCAGATTAAATAAGTTATTTCGGATAGTTTAATCGGTTAAACGATGACACATGCATTAGGGGATTTTGTCCGATAATAATTATTGTGTATTTATATTTGATACATAATACGATTAGATACACATTAATTTTTCATCAAATGAGATTTTGACACATGCCATAAATATATGCATTTGTTATTTAATGTAAATAAAAATACATATATGAATGTTATTTAATTATTTAGTTATTTAATTGTTACATAATTGAAAATTAAAATATATTATCCATTTGTCATAATTAGTATGATAAATGGTGACATATTGTTGGAACATATGGCACGATCTAAATATACTTTATGTGTGTGCTAATTTGATTGGTCAATATAAAGTATATTACAATTAAATTTGATTTAATTTTCAAAAGACAAAATTGCCCCCCTTTACCATTAATTCGGTCAACATATAAAAGAAAGAAAAAAATTGTTTTTCTTCATCTTCTTCATCTCTTCACTGTCGAAAATACCTCAAAAGAAATGGGTTTCATTTTTCTTGATGGATCAAGTGAAAAAATAAAGAAAAAAATCAAAGAAAAGGCTTAGAAAAATTAAGGATTAAGGTAATTCCTCTATTCCCTAAGCTTAGAAATTTTGTTTCATGTTATTTGTTGATCTTACGAGATCTAGGGTTTCTTCTTTGTTATAAAAATTGGGGTTTTTGGTTTTGGAGGATGGATTGGAAGCTATTCATGTATGTGTGAAATGTATTTGGAAGTAATTAGTGTAATTATATTCCAATTTGTTCAAATTATTGTGTTAACCACTCTTATTATGCCTAGAATTATTCTAGAGTTCTTCATGTGTGGTGTCTTTGAATGGGTGTTGGATTAATTTGATTAATCTTGTTGAAAATTGGATTTAAAGAATGAATTTTTGGAAATTTCGGTCACTGTTTCAGACCTGGAAATGATTTTGATTTTGTGATGAAATTGATGTCTTATGAATGTTTTGGATGTATTTTGGGTGTTGGAATAATTACCGGAAATTGTTTCCGAGTTGAAATAAGCGAAAACGGCCAAAAACGGCGTTACCAGGTGGATTTTGGGCCAATCGGGTGACGGCTGTCCAAACAGTGAATCCGTCACTGTTCAAGCAGTCCATGAACTGCCCTGACACTATTAAGGCTGACCTGGGCACTTCCCATAAGTGCCGGGTGGTCGGTTCAGTCAAAAACGTGTTTTGCGTCATTTTACGGAAAAACGGTTTTCGTAAAAGTTTCGCGACGTTTCAACCTAATTTATTTCAATATTTGATATTGAATAAATAGTTTTAGGTGAAATATGAATAAATTATTCATATTAGATATTGAATAATTTATTTGGTATTTTAAAAAAGGTTTAAAATACGATTTCGCCTAAACCGCGCATTCCGCTGCGCCCATCGCCCAAAACCCCAACAAAAATGGTATCAGAGCGGGTCTGATGCTTCATCTATTACATTACTCAAGCTTGATATTTGATATTTAATCCAATTTTAATGTTCGCACATGCTTGGAATCTAGATATGTTTCTTTACTTTTCGGTTCTACGTTAAAGAAAAATATAACTGAAATTGAATAGTTAAATTGTGTTATGTTTTCTAAGGTATAATTGAAATGATTAGAAAATGATTTAGATTAATATTCTGCATTTGATATAGATTATAGCTTCCATAGGAAAATCCCCGCTTTTAAATATGGCTGTAAAGTAACGTGTATTGGATACATGTTTCTTAGTCCGTCTTGTCAGTACGGTTTGTGAGTATCTTTCTATAACTGCATCTGAGATCATGCCAAAACTGTGAGGGTGTTGGTTATAGGATTATTATCCATACCAGTTGTATATTGATATTTGAAAAATTCAAGTGAAAGTGGAAATCCTGAACGTGCCAAAGCTATCAGGACTACACCGGTAGCTTGAGTTTGTCATTGACAAGTGAAGCCTTGATACCCCTCATTGTGAACGTGCCAAAGCTGTCACAACGAGAAACGGTCAGGACCAAAACCAGGAGTCACTGGTAAGTGATTAACAAAGAGTTGTCTACCTAATGAATATACATAGGCGAGATCGTGCCAAAGCTGTGAGTCAAAATATATTCATGGGATCCTACCCTCACTATGGAATTCGATTTAATTATTGAATTTTCGTTGTCTGTTTGGGATTACGGTATTACGTAAAGTAGTGGGAGACACTACTGGGTTAAAAATCCATAACTATGGCAGTGTGTAATTTTATGGAATTTACTGCTTTCATTTTCCTTTTATACTATATTGTTTATAGATTTACATTTCTAATCCACTGCATAATATATTACTTGAATATATATTTTCTGACTTTACTTATAGTTGCGTAGTTCTAGAATAGGTTCTAGAAAAAAAGTAGACTTAGATATTGTTAGATTAGTTAAAACCATCGGGAACTGTTGTTCCGATTTTCTTGTAAATCAAGATGGTTTGTGACTTAGTTACTAAGTCACGATTAGGTAATCTAAAAAGGATATTTGTGTTTAGATATGACTGTCTAGAGAGAATAGTTTCTTATGCAGTAAGAATTGACTTGAATAGTTCATGTCTCGAGATTCTTGACTGGCATTAAGAAAACTCATTTAGTATTTGTTTATCTTTTAATGACGTTTCTTGGCTTTTAGTTATTTTTAGAAGTCACGTGTCTGACACAGTTTGCTAATCAACTATTTGCAATCGTTGTGAATAATTGAACGCAAATTATAAAGCTTAAGAAATGAGATGCGTATAGTTGTGTATAAAGAATTATGATTCTCACAATACAACAACTGTAGGTATTGGATACTGGATCTCCTGTCTAGTTATTTAAAATAATATTTAATAACTGTTTTGATATTTGATATCAGCACTTGTGACTATTGGATAATTACTTGTTCTGTATAAACAGTTGTTACATATTTTAAGACGACTAGTAGTGTCATTAATGAAAGATAAGCATTAAGAAAAATATTCGGTAGAGTAAATAACTGAGAACTGTGTTTTATGAGGTTTTATCATAAAAGCATCAGATGCTTATTCATTATGGTAAAAGATGGTCTGATATGAGATCACACCACATATCTTTATCTATTTAATGAATATTGTATTCAGGTAGTGATTAAATCTCATTTAACCAATGATTGTCATTGGACCACAGATTTATTAAACTATTACATTGGATGTATGTAGTTTAGTGAATTAGAAATTTCCTTAGATAGTTTTCTTTACTCCGTAACTTAGTTAATGAATTATCATGTCTTAGTTACGTGTTTCTAATAGAGAACATGTTGATGGTCTTGAATGGTTCGAGTGTTGGGTTTCCACAGGTCCCAAGGATCAATTCAAGCAATGAAAATACATGTGAATACACAAGAAGTACGACAGAATCATACTCACATTGATCGGTTGTGTGATGCGACGAATAAAATCCTTGTGCTCCTCCTAGAAGCTCTCGGCAGTGGAGTAATTTTGTCCTTCAAAGATTTCGGCCATGGTGATCCTTGAAGCTCCAAGCTTTGTTTGATTCCATGCTCTTGTAATTGGTTTCCCTATCACCTTTGCAAGACCCCGAATGTGTGCTAGCACTCCAGAAATTTTGCCGTAAAATTTCCTTATGACTTCTCCAAACTCTCGGCTAAACCAGAAAAAGGAGAAGAAGAAATTGCTCCTTGGGCATGAGAGTGAGGGAGAGGAAGAGAGGAAAGTGTTAAGTTTTAGTTGTTGGAAAATTGTGTATCTAATACACAAAATAGAAATTCCAAATTCATTTTCCAAATTTTCACTTTCAAAAAGTCAAAAGGCATTAAAGCCAACAACCACCTCTATCAACTATTCACATCACTCATGACAAGTTGTCAAATCACTCAAAGTGACTAGACATCACATCAATCGATTGACTAGTGATTTGACGCTTGATGTGACTTGTGGGCCGCACTTAAATTCGCAATGCAAGTGCGCCCGCAAACACTCCCGGGCTCGGGTTCGCTAATTCCAAATTAACGAATTTTCCGTTGCGACGTAATTAAATAATTATGCCTAGCAAATTATTATTCACGTCGCTAACGAATTAATTCTAAATTAACTCGTTCGCCCGAATAAAATTCTAAATTTAATTCCGCGTCGAAATCCAATTTCTTATAATATATCTAATATATTATTTTATCGATTAATTCCAAATTAATCATTTTCTCTCTTTAATTAATATTTTATCCCAGATTAATTTTCTCTCTCATTTTAATTAATCATATATTAATAAAGTGCGAGTCATACGTCATCGGTGAATCTTCGGGAAGCGACCCATGAGATCCCTGGATATGTTTGCAGTAAATCCGGTCGTCGGACTATCCGAACACGTACGTACCTAGTACTACGTTTTTACCGATTTACAAGACAAGGTTGGCTTCTAGCAAAGCGCCATGCCTACCCAATTCTCCAGAAATATCCTTACAGGAATATACGATCTATATCAGGCGTAGTATACGTAGTATTGCGTATTTCGATCCAGCATCGGATGTCACGTGCTAGGCCTGGGGCTGGAATTGTGTCTGCCCCGACGAAGCACATATCAGATCTCTGGTAACTAGTCTCTATAATCGGATAATCATGACCTAGTCATATTATCCCGATGACTGCAGTACATAAGAGAACCAGTTCCGTATCCTACGTGATCATCATCTCCACTATGACTGGAGTGATACTTCCGTCTCGAAATCACACCCAATACACTACGATTCTCAATATACCCAGAAGAGGCGTACACAGAACCTGTTAAAGCCCTGGACGACCAAAACCAAAGTATATTGATTGTCGCAAGTATTAGTGGTGCAAGTCTCAGGTTAAGACCAAATACACCTACCCTGATTCGGACTTCCATAGACACATAGTCATACTACCAATGGAATTCCGAGGGGCCTATCCAGAGCGAATCTGTTTCCCGTACCATCGGTAAACACAACCTCCTATTACACTTGCATGAGTATCATATACCCAAATATATGAAAACTATGCCGTTATGCTCCCACAACGCGCACAAGTGCAATACTAGTCTATTTCGCATTATCGATGTCATGTCTCGATAATACTATGACTAGGGATATTTAATGATTAAACCTTTATGGATTGATATTGTCTCATATCATCTCAATCCGGAACTAATCATATGGACCTTCTATCATTTATACATCTTGGTAATCTAATTACAAATGACAGAAGAGCAATTTTCTTTGTCACATAGTTAATTTGTACAACAACACCATGATCTGTACAAATAGTGATGTTATGGGTCATAACTGTCCAACAATCTCCCACTTGGCCTATAGCCAATCACTCAAGTGTCCAACACCCGAACTATGTACGGTTCGCTCAAACTTATGCTGAGGAAATGCTTTCGTCAGCGGATTTGCATGATTATCATCTGATGTGATTTATTCGATCATCACATCGCCATGATGTATGATCCGAACGAATCAGATGAATAATTGAGGTATTTATCTGGATCGTTGATGAGACCATTAATTCTTTAGCCTGTGCTGTAGCCTAGCCCAGCTGCTAACAGAACTACTCTTAATCTAATTAGGATTATTATCGACCCAAATGGCTTCTATTGCTGCCTCAGCTACAGTAATAATCCAGTTTTTGTTGTTTATTCGGTAACAGTATCTTGCTTAGAAGATTTCCAGCTCACTATTCCATTATTCAAACTTTATAGTACCGTTGTTACGACTTATAGTCGTTTATATCGGTTAGGAAACTTACAGCAGTGAACCCAGTCACTTCAAGTTCTCCTTCTCCATAGTATAAGACAAAATCCTTAGATCCTCTAAGATACTTAAGGATGTTCTTAACATTAATCCAATGACTATCACTTGGATTGGCCTGATTATGACTCCATATGCTCAAAACATATGGGACACCAAGTCGCGTATATTTTTCAATGTACGAGTTCTCAGAGAGTATTAACAACTTTAAATCTATCCCAATAGATCTTTATTCCTAGAATAAAGGTTGTTTCTCCCAAGAATTCTACGGAGAATTTTTTCATGAAACCCAAGCTTTCACCGATTTTATTATGGGAATATCATTTCCAAGAAATGACATGTCATCATTACATAAGACATTCATTGTCAGTGCGCTCCCACTAACCTCCTTATATACACAAGAATCATTTTCGTTTTTGAATTAAATCATACACCATTGTGATTACATCAAAACGATAATTCCAAGAACGCAATGCTTGCTACAATCCATCCATGGATCGAATAACCTGCAAACCTTGTTTGCTTGTTTTGGTACGACAAAACCGTCAGGATGTTATAAACATCCTCCAAAAGGTTTCCGTTAAGGAAAGCGGTTTTGGCATTCAGCTGCCAGATTTCATAAATGAAACATGCAGCGTTAGCAAGCATTGTCCAAATGGATTTAACAATGGCAACGAGTAAAAGGTTTCG
>SKCR01022876.1:0-73468 GCA_019454045.1 Zanthoxylum bungeanum
TATATTGAAAGTATCGTGATAATATGACAAAGTCATGATTATCCTATTAAAGAGACTAGTTTCTAGTGATCCGATATATGCTTCGTACGAGGCAGACACAATTCCAGCCCCAGGCCTAACATGTGACATCCGATACTAGATCGTAATACACAATACTTAGTATACTACGCCTGGTATAGATTATGTATTCCTTAAAAGAATATTTCTGGAGAATTGAGTAGGCACGGTGCTTTGCTAGAAGTCAACCATGTCTTGTAAATCGGTAAGAACGTGGTATGGGGTACGCACGTGTTCAGATAGTCTGACGACCGGATTTACTGCCAACATATCCAGGAATCTCATGGGTCGCTTCCCAAAGATTTACCGATGATGTTTGACTCGAACAAAATTAATTACCGATGATGTTTGACTCGAACAGAATTAATCTAGGATTAATCATGAGAGAGAGAAAATTAATCTAGGATTAATTACGGGAAGAATTTATCTGGGATAAAATTCGAATAGAAGAGAGAGAACAATTAATTTGGGATTAATCAATTAAATAATATATTCGATATATTAAATGAAATTAGATTTCAAAGCGGAATTAAAATTGGATTTTAATTCGGGCGAACGAATTAATTTAGAATTAATTCGTAAACGACTTTAATAATAATTTTACAAGGCGTAATTATTTAATTAAATTGAATTTAATTATGTCGCAACGGAAAATTTGTTAATTCGAAATTAAACGAACCCGAGCCCGAAATGTGTTAAGCGGGCCCACTCGAATTTTGAATTTTAAAGTGGGGCCCACCAACTTACATCATTAGTCAACTTTAGTCACCTTTTTGGTGATAGAAGTTGGTGATGATTTGTTGGTAACTTGTAAGACACATTAGCTTGATTTTTGAAAGACATATACCAAATTTTATTTTGGTAAAAAGTTTATTGACTTTTAGAAATAAAATACACAACACAAAAATTTCTCTCTCTCCCTTTCAAGCCATTGCCGAATGCATCATCCTCTCCCTAAGAAATTTTGCTTCAAAATTTCTTCTTGATAGCACATTCAAGGAGTCATTCAAGGTGTTAGGGAAACTAATCCCTTGAGTTTGGAATACATTTTGGAAGCTTGGAGATCAACATTCATACAAAAGTTGTGAACTACATCCATCAAGCCAATCAATGTAAGTTTAATTCCGCATTCTTATTTTGATTATTCACACACCATTTCATGTTAGAAGATCCTTGGCATGTTCTAGGATCCCAATAATGGTATCAAGAGCCTTTTCTAAGCATGAAATGACTTTAGGGTTTATATACTTTAATTGGGTTTTTTTTTTTTTTATGTTTTGAGCATGATTTCTTCAAATTAATTGTTTGGATGAGCTTGGATGATGATGAATTAGATTTATGCATCTTAAAATTTGAGAAAAATTGATTGGATAAATTTCCCTAATTCCCATGCTTGACCGAAACATGAACCCTAGAATGTATCATGGTGATTTTTGATTTTAGACCATTGGATGTGTTTAAAAGCATGAAATAAATTGATTGTTGATTTAATTGGATTGAAATCAAATTGATTGAAATTTTATGCATATTGCCGTGACTATAGAAGCATGTTATAGATTGATTTTGCTTCAATTATGTTGGACATGAATTGAATATGTTAATGCATGATTAATTAGTTTAAATGATGTTTTGGAAAAATTGGTTTAACTAATTAATTATGATTATTACACTTTAATCAAATTAATGTGAAATTTGGAATTTTGTATTAATTAAAATTAGTCTTTAATTTTGAATTGGGCTAATATTGTTGTATTTGGGCTTAATGGGTTTGGTTGGGCCAAGCTTGGTTTATGACAATTGAATTGGATCCAAATTGGGCCTAAACCATTCCATAAAGTCCAAATAGAATAATTGGGCCTTTAAATAATTTAATTGGGCCTAATGGACCTAAATTGATTTTTGGCAAATAAGGTGATTCCTAAATTGGGTCTTGGCATTTGGGTTTGATCCATATTGGCCAAAGCACATGCCTTAAGAATTAATTAAAAGTCCATTGGACTTTAATTAAATTGACATTAGATGTTAATTGGGCCTTTGAGACCCATTTAGATTGGATTTAGAATATAAGTCTAAAAGGCACATAAATAAGTGTAATTATTTAATTTGGAATTAAATTAGAAGTAGTATTGAATACAAATTAAATTGGACTTAAAATTATAGTTCGATATAATTCAAGAATACGCACTTTGAGTACTTATTCTTAAACGAGTTGGACTCGCGCAAATCAAATCGTTGTTTGAACATTGGATGATCAGTAATTCAAAGATTAATTAATTGGATTAGATTGATTGAATAACGTGCTTTGTGTGAATACATGGATGTATTGCATGAATAATGTATATCAGATGGATATTAGAAGGGTGGGAGTAATTTTGGAAATTATTGTAATAAATTTAGAATTTATTAAATTTGACCTGCGTGTCCACCCTTATATCTCTTGACTCTTTATACTTCTCTTCTCACCAATTCCCCTCAATGTAAATGAGGTTTCTTTATTGTATTATATAATTGGGTAGAAGTTAGAATAGTCCTAGCCGGGGAGAGGAAATGGTGAGATTTGTTCTAGGAATAATTTGTTAAATATTCATCCGCATATCATTATTATTTATTTCGCGCCTTATTATGCTTTTAGAATGCATGCTTAAGGGTGTATGATGAGACCTAATCAAAGATAATAAATTGGTTGCCAATTTACGTAAAAAAACCATCAATCGATATTAAGCGTTTTCCTTTCATTGAGTGGTTCTCTCTCAAGATCCAAGATTGGCATTGGTTTGTTGGCCAAAGTCAAGATCAATGTCCATCGAGGATGTGTTTGAACCACGAAAGCTTTGTTCCATATCGCATGTCTTGGGCAAGTTGTGACTTGTTGGCCAAAGTCAAGGTCATTTCTTGTTCATCGACATGGATTACGAAGCTTTCCCACTGTCAATGAGTCCCGCTTAACTGGAATCATTAAGTTTGTTAAGCCAAAGCCAAGGCTTAGTGGATTCAGAGGAAAATTTTAGGAAATATATTGGATATATTGACATATATATTGTATATATGCTTCGGACTTGGAGGTCCACCTACCGGATCTAGGAATTGAATGAGATCCAATTGATCTTAGAGATCTACCTAGTTAAGTATCATACATCTTGTTGGCCAAAGTCAAGGTTGTGTGTTATTTAATGGGATCCTAACCCACTAGGAAACTAGGTTTCCGGAGTACTCAACAGAGGGTTAGAGGCTCGCCGAAAAATAGTGGGAGGCCAATATTATTTTCGATTAAATACTTGCCAAATACGTGCTTTCAAATTATTTTCGTCATTTTATATATTTATATTAGTTGGACTAATATTTTATTATTTTCTTTTAACAGTTGGACTGTACCCAAAATCGTTAATTGAATTGTTAGACTATTGCAATTAAGATGGCTGGAAAGGTAATGTTAGGGACATTATCATGGGCGAAAATGTCTCTAATGGTGTTAACTTTCCTGACTGGGATATGAACCTCAGGATTGTCCTGGGGGGCAGAGAGATTGCCCTATACGATAGAGAGACCTCTTGGGCCTAAGCCCGGAATTGAGCAGCTGCTTGAGCTTTGGAAGACTCACATTGATGACAACTCAACTTCTCAATCCATCATGCTTGCTGCAATGACCCCACAATTTCGTCGTCAAAATAAGGGATTGGATTCCTACGAAATGATGTTGAAATCGAGGGACCTTCACCGATCTAACCTTAGATCGCAGAGGTACGAATTGCAGAAGAAGCCCTTTCGCTCTCGCATGTCAGAGGGTACATCTGTTGAGCACCATGTATCGCAGATGATTACTGACATCGAACAGCTGGGAAAGCTAGGCATAGTCTTCGAGGCTGAGACTTCCATAGATTTGATCTTACAGTCTCTTCCTGATAGCTGGAGCGGGTTCATCATGAACTGTAATATGATGAACCAAGAAAATACTCTTGGAGAGTTGATGGCAATGCTGAAAGAGGCAGAAAAAGAGCTTTTAAAGGGCAAAAAGTGCGAGGCGCACTTCGCTTCGACATCTCAGAATGCCAAGGCTTGGCCGAAGGCTTCTGGAGGTGTGAAGAAGAAGAAGAAGAGAAATGACATGGCCAAATCATCAAAGTCTTCTGGGAAGGCAAATGACAAATCCCAAGATGTCTGCCTACAGTGTGGAAAACGGGGTCACTGGAAGCGTGACTGCCGTGAGTACAAGGCGCACATGAAGGAAGTGAAAGCGGGCAAGACACCGGCTTCAGGTATGTTTGTTATTGAAATAAACATGTCTACTTCTAGTTTTAAAAATTGGATTTTTGATTCTGGTTGTGGTACTCATATATGTACTGATGTGCAGGATCTGCAGATTAGCAGGAGACTACTTCAGGAGAGATCGACCTCCGAGTTGGAAATGGGACTAGAGTCGCCGTTTTGGCTGTTGGGACCTACATTTGGGAACTGCCTTCTGGGCATGTACTTAATTTATCAAACTGCTATTATGTACCTAGTTTGACTAGAAACATTATATATGTATCTTGTTTAACCCAATGTGGGTATACTTTTGTATTCAGAAACACATGGTGTTTTGTTTATAAAAATGATTTTGAGATATGCAGTGCTGATATTAATAATGGTCTTTATATTTTGAATATAAATCAATCTCAAACATATAACATGACAAACAAAAGGCTTAAATTAAATAACAAAGATGAAACTTCTATGTGGCATTATCGTTTGGGACACATTAACAAGACTCGTATATCCACACTTTCGAAGAGTGGATACCTGGACGGATTTGATCCAAATTCATATGACGTATGTGAATCTTGTTTATTAGGCAAAATGCCTAAAACACCTTTTAGCAGTAAATGTGCATGTGCCACCGAACTGTTAGCCCTCGTTCATAGTGACGTATGCGGGCCCATGTCTAGCCAGGCTAGAGGTGGATATGAATACTTCGTAACCTTTACGGATGATGCATCGCGTTATGGTTATGTGTATCTTATGAGACACAAGTCAGAAACTTTTGAGAAATTCAAAGAGTTTCGACACGAAGTAGAAAAACAGACCGGAAAAAGTATTAAAACATTACGATCGGACCGTGGTGGAGAATACTTAAGCAATGAGTTTCTCGATTACTTGAAAGAGTATGGTATTCTTTTACAGTAGACTCCTCCCGGAACACCTCAATTAAACGGTGTGTCCGAACGGAGAAACCGAACTTTGTTGGACATGGTAAGGTATATGATGAGTCACACTGAGCTACCAATTTCCTTCTAGGGATATGCATTGAACAGTGCAATACTTATTTTGAATAAGGTTCCGTCAAAGTCTATTCAACAGACTCCATATGAAATATAGACAGAAAAGAAACCAGGTTTCTCATTCCTGAAGATTTGGGGATGCTGGGCATACGTTAAACGTTTGGATGGTACCAAACTAGAACCCAAATCGGATAAGTTCCTATTTGTAGGTTATCCTAAGGAAATCAAAGGATATTACTTCTACCACCCACAAGAGAACAAGGTATTTGTTGCTCTACATGCGGTTTTCCTTGAAAAGGAATTCCTAAATGCAGTGGTAAGTGGGAGGAAAGTAGAACTCGATGAAAATCAGAGTGATACTGTTCCTAGCACCGACTCCCAAACGGAACACGAATAATTCATCAGGGATGAGACTGTACCATAATCTTCTAATACAAAAGAACCACGTACGTCGGAGAGAGTCAGAAAAAAACCTGAGAGGTATGGGTTTCTGATCTCACCTCATGTGGATATTAATCTTATTGAGGATAATGAGCTGGCTACGTATGAGGAAGCGATACAAGATATCGAATCCGTTTTATGGCAAGAAGCCATGAAGTCCGAAATGGATTCCATTTACACCAACCAAGTTTGGACATTGGTTGATGCACCAGAAGGCGTAAAGCCTATTGGTTGTAAATGGGTCTTCAAGAATAAGATGGACATGGATGGTAACATACAAACGTACAAAGCTAGGCTTGTAGTGAAAGGGTATCGTCAACGACATGGTGTCGATTACGATGAAACCTTTTCATATGTTGCTATGATTAAATCTATTCGGATAATGCTTGTTATTGCTGCATATTTCGATTATGAAATATGGCAGATGGACGTCAAAACCGTTTTCCTTAACGGAAACCTTTTGGAGGATGTTTATATGCAACAGCCTGACGGTTTTGTCGTACCAAAACATACAAACAAGGTTTGCAAGTTAAATCGATCCATTTATGGATTGAAGCAAGCATCACGTTCTTGGAACCGACGTTTTGATGAGATCATAAAAGAATATGATTTCGTTCAAAATGAGGATGATCCTTGTGTATATAAGAATGTTAGTGGGAGCGCACTGACATTCATTGTCCTTTACGTAGATGATGTATTGCTTCTTGGCAATGATATTACCATGTTACAATCGGTGAAAGCTTGGCTTTCATTAAAATTCCCCATGAAAGATCTGGGAGAAGCAGCTTTTATTCTGGGAATAAGGATCTATCGGGATAGATCTAGAAAGATGCTTGGACTCTCCCAGAGCTCGTATATTGACAAAGTGTTGGATCAGTCTAAGATGGGACTATTGCCAGTGTCACATGACGTCTCTCTATCTAAGGACATGTGTCCTAAAACTCAAGATGCGAGAGACAACATGAGTCGGATCTCGTTTACTTCTGCAGTCGGATCGATCATGTATGCCATGATATGTACGCGACCTGATGTCTCGTATGCTTTGAGCATGTGTAGTCGCTATCAGGCCGATCCAGGTGATGGTCACTGGGTTGCGGTTAAGAACATCCTTAAGTATCTTAGACGAACTAAGGATGCTTTCTTAGTCTATGGAGATGGAGAACTTTAGGTAACTGGGTTTACCGATGCAATTTTCCAAACCGATAAAGACGACTGTAAGTCACAATCCGGGTACATATTTTGTTTGAATAACAAATCAGTGAGCTGGAAATCTTCCAAGCAAGAGACTGTTGCCGATTCAACAACAGAAGCGGAATATATCGCTGCAGTTGAGGCAACAAAAGAGGTAGTTTGGATCCGTAAATTCCTAATTGGATTAGGAGTAGTTCCGTTAGCAGCTGAGCCCGTTCCTTTGTATTGTGACAATAACGGGGCTATAGCGCAGGCTAAGGAACCACGGTCTCATCAACGATCCAAGCATGTACTTCGACGTTTCCATCTGATTCGTGAGATCATACATCGTGGCGATGTGAAGATCGAGAAGGTTGCATCAGATGACAACATTACAGATCCGTTGACGAAGGCTATTTCTCAGCAAAAGTTTGAGCGACATGTACATAGTTCATGTGTGAGATACTTGAGTGATTGGCTATAGGCCAAGTGGGAGATTGTTGGACAATTATGACCCATAGCATCACTATTTGTAAAAGACATTGTGGTTTTTGTACAAATTAACTATGTGACAAAGGAAATTTCTATTTTATCATTTTGTAATTAGATTACTTGAATTTATATAAATGATAAAAGTCCTTATGATTAGTTCTGGATTAATAAGATATGAGACAATATCAATCCACGAAAGGTTTAATCATTAAATATCCTTAGTCGTAGTATTATCGAAACTAGACATCGATAATGCGGAATAGGCTAGTATTACACTTGTGCGCGTTATGGAAGCGTAACAACATAGTTCTCATATATTTGGGTATTGGATACTCATGCAAGTGTAATAGGAGGTTCTGTTTACCGATGGTACAGGAAAAGCTTCGCTCTGGATAGACCCCTCGGAATCCCATTGGTAGTATGACTATGTGTCTATGGGAATCCGAATCAAAGTAGGTGTATTTGGTCTTAACCTGAGACTTGCATCGCTAATACTTGCGACAATCAGTACACTTTGGTTTGGTCGTCCGGGACTTTAACAGGTTCTGTGTACGTCTCTTCTGGGTATATTGAGAATCGTAGTGTATTGGGTGTGGTGTCAAGATGGAAGTGTCACTTCAGTCATATGGAGATGATGATCACGTAGGGATACAAAACTGGTACTCTAATATGTTGCAAGTATCGGGATAATATGACAACGTCATGATTATCCGATTAAAGAGACTAGTTGCTAGTGATCCGATATATGCTTCGTACGGGGTAGACACAATTCCAGCCCCAGGCCTAGCATGTGACATGTGATATATGCTTCGTACCGATGACGTTTGACTCGAACAGAATTAATCTTGGATTAATCATGAGAGAGAGAAAATTAATCTATGATTAATTACGGCAAGAATTTATCTGGGATAAAATTCGAATAGAAGAGAGAGAACGATTAATTTGGGATTAATCAATTAAATAATATATTCGATATATTAAATGAAATTAGATTTCAAAGCGGAATTAAAATTGGATTTTAATTCGGGCGAACGAATTAATTTAGAATTAATTCGTAAGCGACTTTAATAATAATTTTGCGAGGCATAATTATTTAATTAAATTGGATTTAATTATGTCGCAACAGAAAATTCGTTAATTCGGAATTAAATGAACCCGAGCCCAAAATATGTGAAGTGGGCCCACTCGAATATTGAATTTTAAAGTGGGGCCCACCAACTTACATCATTAGTAAACTTTAGTCACCTTTTTGGTGATAGAAGTTGGTGATGATTTGTTGGTAACTTGTAAGACACATTAGCTTGATTTTTGAAAGACATATACCAAATTTTATTTTGGTAAAAAGTGTATTGACTTTTAGAAATAAAATACACAACACAAAAATTTCTCTCTCTCCCTTTCAAGCCATTGTCGAATGCATCATCCTCTCCCTAAGAAATTTTGCTCAAAATTTCTTCTTGCTAGCACATTAATGAGTCATTCAAGGTGTTAGGGAAACTAATCACTTGAGTTTGGAACACATTTTGGAAGCCTGGAGCTCAACATTCATACAAAAGTTTTGAACTACATCCATCAAGCCAATCAATGTAAGTTTAATTCCGCATTCTTATTTTGATTATTCACACACCATTCATGTTAGAAGATCCTTGGCATGTTCTAGGAACCCAACAAAAGATTCCCCAAGTCTATGGACCCGTAGTATGGGGATTATCCTGAACTTCATTAGGTTCAGTCGACTGAGAACATTCTCCTTTGACTCATGTAGAGTCAAGTACAAGACTTGGCCTTCATCTGGTCCAGACAACAATAAAGATTCCCCAGGTCTATGGACCCGTAGTATGGGGATTATCCTGACCTTCATCAGGTTCAGTCGACTGGGAACATTCCCATTTGAATCATGTAGAGTCAAGTACAAGACTTGACCTTCATCTGGTCCATACGACAATAAAGACCCCCAGGTCTATGAACCCGTAGTATGAGGATTATCCTGACCTTCATCAGGTTCAGTCAACTGGGAACATTCCCCTTTGACTCATGTAGAGTCAAGTACAAGACTTGGCCTTTATCTGGTCCAGATGACAATAAAGACTCCCCAGGTATATGGACCCGTAGTATGGGGATTACCCTGACCTTCATCGGGTTTAGTCGACTGGGAACATTCCCTTTTGACTCATATAAAGTCAAGTAGAAGACTTGACCTTCAGTTATTCCAGAAGACATCGAAGATGTCCACATGCCAAAGATCAGATCCCGGACGATACGCTCGACAGTGTTCTCTCCAAGTCAAAGACTCTTTGATTTAGAGAGTATAGAACAAACTGTACGGGCCAAATTTGGGCCAAGGGAAAAACTGTAGGGGTTTTAGGGGCTAAATCCGGTAACGCAGCGGAAGCGGTGGAAAATCAAATTTTCCGATTTCAAAATTTTTTTCTCGGATTAATTAAATAAACATATTTATTTAATTATCCAATAATCAAATTATGAAAATAAAATTCAATAAATCATATTTAAGTGAATTTATCGAATTGCCCTTACACTTGGTACTTTGTCCATTTTAGTCCGAAATTGATCAAATCAATTTTGAATGATTCTAAATCATTTTTAAGATGAACTTAGCATGTTCAAAACATCAAAACACCAAGGCAACACAAATCCCCAATTTTTACTCCTTGGCCGAGAGCCTCACTGGGGGGTGTGGGACACAGGAACTGGACGACGCATGCTGTCCCGGGCTCGCGGCCCGGTCGGGAGTACGTAGTAGCCACGAAGGACTAAACCGGAGAATAATGCAGTCGCCACCCGTTGTGAACCGGGAAAATGAGATTTAAGGCCGCACTCACCCCTCGCAAGGGAAGACCTCAAACCGTTGGGTTCGGAATGGTCCCTTACTCATGCCACTTGTAATGAAAGGATTTATGTAATAATTTAATCAGGCTTAAGTAGCACTTATTTCCAAGAGTATCATGCTTCTAAATTCACATGTACAAAATAAAACTTACACATATATTTCACATCTAAGATTGCATGCTTGGAAGAACATCAAAGGAGCGACAAACATACAACTTCATTGGCATAATATATTCAAGAAAACACAAGCACACATACTAACCACACAAGCACACATGTGAGCACCTTCTCAAGTGGTACGTGGAATTGTATCCCAAGTACAGACCGCACTACCGTCCATTCGGATTCGGCTACGGAATTACGTCTGGGTTTCCATCCGATATACCACAAGAAATAATACTCAAATGTTATCTTGACATAGGTATATGAATTGTAATACATTAAACACATTGTATTCATACATGTGGGGATAGCTACTAGGAAAAATATGTATGAAATCTGATGAAAATGACTCAGTTCAGTGGGTGCGCGTTCGCGTAGCGTTTGAAAACGCGTTCGAACGATAAACAGAAGGTTCGCGTTCGTGTAGTGTTGGAGAACGTGTTTGAACGGAACAAGCCCTGATGCATGATAAGACTAAGAAAGTGCGTGTGCGTTCACGTAGCATTCGAGAACGCGTTCGAACAGTAAACAGAAGGTTCATGTTCGTATAACATTCGAGAACGCGTTCGAACGGAACCAGACCTGATGCATTATGAGACTAAGAAAGTGTGTGTACGTTCGCGTAGCGTTCGAGAACGCGTTCGAACGGTAAATAGAAGGTTCGCGTTCGTGTAGCGTTCGAGAACGCGTTCGAACAGAACCAGACCTTATGCATGCAACACAAAGAATAAAGACAACAATGTCAAGCTCAGTATGTCCGATTAAACGTATCTTGCATTCAACCGAACACACATCAACCGGCGCGGCAAAACATCGTGGTAAAGGGCTTTAACCCCTCCCCATAGGGGATCTTTCATTGCACTTACTAAGCCCATGCGCTCGATTGAGTTCATGCATACAAAGAATTAAAAAAAAAACAATAATATCAGACTTAGTATGCTCGATTGAACGTATCTTGCATTCAACCGAACATACATCATCCGGCGCGGCAAAGCATCGTGGTAAATGGATTTAACCCCTCCCCATAGGGGATCTTTCATTGCACTTACTAAGCCCATGCGCTCGATTGAATCATGCATACAAAGAATTAAAAGCAATAATATCAAACTTAGTATGCCCGATTGAACGTATCTTGCATTCAACCGAACACACATCAACCGGCGCGGCAAAACATCGTGGTAAAGGGCTTTAACCCCTCCCCGTAGGGGATCTTTCATTCCACTTATTAAGCCCATGCGCTCGATTGAATCATGCATACATAGAATTAAAAGCAATAATATCAAACTTAGTATGCCCGATTGAACGTATCTTGCATTCAACCGCACACACATCAATCGGCGCGGAAAATCATCGTGGTAAAGGGCTTTAACCCCTCCCCGTAGGGGATCTTTCATTCCACTTACTAAGCCCATGCGCTCGATTGGATCATGCATAAATAAGCAACATGCAGAATTCAAGTGACGAAAAAATAAATAAACCAAAGCAACACAAAACAAAAGAGGGTGCTGTTTACTCAAGCGGTACGTGGAGTTGTATCCCAAGTACAGACCGCACTACCGTCCATTCGGATTCGGCTACGGAATTTACGTATGGGTTTCCATCCTATATACCGCAAGAGATGACACTCTTTCATTCATCCAATACCCACAACACGCATCATACACACACAAGATTCAACAAATAATTAAAATACAGTCAAAATAAATAACAAAAATCAAATAATGATGAGTGTGGAAAGTACCCTCAGGTCTAACCTTTTTGCCAACTTTCGGGCTTGCGTTTCACGGACGTCAGAAATGGTACAGCTCCTCAACTTCTCTGGTTCACTGGTTTAGCGTCCTAGCTCACAGTTTTGCTGTTTTGCTTGCCGTTCGGTCTCCGTTCTGCTGCTGTTCGGTCTCCGTTCTGCTGCTGTTCGGTCTCTGCTTTGCTACTCACTGTTCAGGTCACCTGTTTTGACGTTTCAACGAACTGTTTCGAGTGTTTTTCGTGGTTTTTTTAGTGTAGTTTGGTGTGGTTATTTCAAGGGTTATAAGTGCAGTTTATGTTACTGTTTTGAGGGATTTTAGGGACTGTTTTGGGAGTGGTTTGGGCTGCTGTCCAGGCGTGTTTCAAGGGATGTTTGGGGTGTGTTTGGGTTGCTGTTTGGAGGTATATTTTCGGTGATGGAGGGCTGCTGTATGGGGGGAGATTTTCGGTTATGGAGTGGAGGAGATGAAGGGAATTGTTTATGTTCTTCTTGTTGATATTGCCGTGAGTGGCTAGGCTCTTTGTGTTGTGATTTTTTTTGTGAGCTATCTGTATGAGCTAGATGATGCATGTCTTGGTTAGGGGTTGTTTATATAGAGAATGGCTAAGGCTCTACCTTGTCTCACAAGGAAGGGATTTTGGCATTAAAGAGAGATATGATTTGGTGTTAGACAAGGAAAGCAAGGGATTTGATGGGGGACAAAATTTGTTTAGATTAGGAAGTCAAAATCTTTAATTTATTATGATTGATTTTAATTAGGCATGACATCTTTTTAATTTAGTATGTGATTTGTTTAGTTAGGAAGTTAATATATTTGATTTATCTTTATTAGGTATGATTATATTTTATGTTTTATTTAATTGGTAAATGGTTTAAATATTTTATTTAAAATTTAATGTTTAATTTAATTAAATTGGGATGTGTTTTATGGGCTTTGGGGGCTAATTGGGCTGGGGTGCGAGGCTAGCAGCAAAACCAGAAATACCGACTCCGTTCGAACGCCCATTCGAACGCTACACGAACGTCCACAATCTGCCTGACGTTCGAACGAAGTAATGAACGCAGCACTAACGAAGACAGTGAACTTGTGAAATGAACTTGATGACGTACTTATTCTGAATTTCCCCTTCCGACCTCCGTTTCCCGCAATATCCTTAGCTAAAAAGGTAGTGCTTCCAACTGAGACTCATCATCGGGTTTCACATGCGAAAATGCGATGCCTATAGGGGGGTTTGTGCATTTTCAATTTCATGCTTCAAAACACATCAAGATGTAATCCAATGAACATGAAACTTTATATGCATCATATACACATCCTTATACACAACATAAATGAAAAGCCCCAAATTTGGATGAGGTCATGAACCCTAATTTTTCAATTTCTTCAAATTGGACAAATTAGACCAAATTGGTTAAATCAATTACTTTAATCATCATTCTTCCATCCAATCAAAGTCTCAACACAGTGAAACAACTCAAGATCAAATCTAGGTAATCTAAGAGTGGGTCAACAACTCTAGATTAGCAACAAGGTTTCCAAAACCATAAAAGAATACTTATAACTACAATAGTCACAAGCTTCCTTCATCATACATGCTAATCACTTTCAACAAAACCTCCACCATCAAAAACACAAAGAATAAAGAAAAGAATAACAGAAGAACATCACAAGATGTAACCTAGATCCTAAGGAACATTTTCCTTTCTAATAGTAAGTTGAAGAAACTTACTAAAATCCAAGCTTTCTTTGTTTTTAACTTTCTTCCTCACAAGCTTTCTTTGTTTCCTTTAATGGAGTTTCTTTGTAAAGTGTATTAGGTTAATTTACCAAATGAAATGAAAACAATTTATACTTGTCTCACTTTAGCCTTGGCCGAATTTGGCCAAGCATTTACAAGAAAAATTAATTTCAATTTCATTTGAATTTCAATTTAATCAACTTGTTAAATATCTAATAAACACTTTATAGATATTTTAATTAAGTCAACAAAGGCAACTTAGCCATTTAATTCAAATATCCAAATGTTAAGATATTTATATTTTAATTAATTTAATCATTTAACAATTAAATAATTAATTAATTAATTAATTAAATACAAATATATTAAATATATGTATTATATTTACATTAAATATTAAATACATATATACATTTATGATATTAGTCAAATATCTCAATTTGAATATTAATTAATGTGTATTTAAATTAATCAAGTATTAAATGTAAATACACAATAATTAAGGAAATGACTATTGGGTCCCTAAGCATGTATTTTGCGTTTAACCTTTAAACGACTTTATAAATAATCAACATTATCTATAAGTGTTGCTCTAGTGCTCTACGAGTATATGTCATTATTGAGACTCTCTAGATTCAGGCATATCCGTCACGAAATCCAATTTCGTGTCCATAATTTATCCACCCGTAAATTATGACGATCACGGATAAACTCGCTGAATCATACAGGTCGAGGTCATGGAAAATGTATAATTCCTCCGTCACAGGTATCCGAATATATCCCAGAGATATAGATGTAAACGTCAAATCTCTATGGGGATTATCCAGTCGACTATTCTATTAGCAATCTAAAAAAGAATGTTTAAAACTAGTTTCTAAACTGTACCACGGGCCCATGGTTTTATCTGATTGCTAATCATGTGGACTATCTATGCTCTGATACACAGAACTGACGGATCCTATCTTGACACACATAGGACACCCTGAGGATCTATCTACACCCAACGAATAGGCGGAGGTTTGATCTAAATAGATCGGTGACGTGACTGCCATCTAAGTGTAGAAGATGTCTCATGTACCCACAATGGTATCTCAAGTCTAAGAATCACAAGTGCTACTCAACCCGAGAAGATTCTTATTGACGTTGGTGTACCATCCATTAGGAATCTTCGGTGAGTCGTTCAGTGTTTATCCGCTATAAACACCCACATGTCTATACCAGTCTCCAAGACTGATGGTTCATTGAGAAACCATTGGAATCATATATTCCAGGATACGACATGTACCGGTCTCAACGTGTTTACTATACTGACCAAGTAGTGTAAACCTTGACCAGGAACTGTCTGAGAATGACAACGTCATGATACTACTCAATGTCAGTTGCGACGCTTTTGCAACAGTACCATGACTAATCATTCTAAGGTCATTACGTCTTTACCATATTAAAAGATACATTATATTATAGAAACTGCATATATTATTCATAATAATAATGTTTTACAGAAGTATTCATAAAGAAATACAACCGGGAATTGGCGCTCTGAGCACCAACCCCAACAAAATCTCCCACTTGCTCTAGTGCCAATAACGATTGTATCTAATACCCATCGACTCCACGTGTTTATCAAAAAACTTCGGAGGTATGGCCTTCGTCAGCGGGTCTGCTACATTATCTTCACTCGGTACCTTGCACACAATAATATCCCCTCGCGACACAATCTCTCGAATGATGTGGTAATTGCGTTCCACATGTTTCGACTTCTGATGCGCCCTCGGTTCCTTGCTTGCGCAATGGCTCCAGTATTATCACAGTATAACGGAATCGCATTCTCGATACTTGGGACAACTCTCAATTCTGTGATAAAGTTCTTTATCCACACAGCCTCTTTTGCAGCTTCAGAAGCTGCAATATATTCTGCCTCAGTGGTGGAATCTGCTGTCAATCCCTGTTTGGAACTCTTCCAACAAACTACACCTCCGTTAAGGGTAAATACGAATCCAGATGTAGACTTTCTATCATCGGGATCCGATTGGAAAACAGAATCTGTATACCCGTTAACTTGCAGTTCGTTTCCTCCATAAATTATTAACTTATCCTTAGTACCTTTAAGATACTTGAGGATATGTTTAATGGCCATCCAATGGTCATTACCTGGATTGGACTGATATCGACTAGTTACGCTAACAGCGAAACTGATATCAGGCCTCATACATAACATGGCATACATTATGCTACCCAAACACGAAGCATAAAGTTGGTTAGACATTCTAACCTTCTCATCTTCTGTTTGTGGACTCATCTTCTTTGAAAGATGAATCACATGTCTGAACGGTATGTTTGATGTCTTACAGTTACCAAAATTATACCGTTCCAAGATCTTATCTATGTACGTTGATTGGGACAACCCAATCAGCCTCATTTGTCTATCTCTATAGAGTTTTATCCCTAACATAGGAAGCTTCTCCCAGGTCCTTCATGAGAAATTCTTACAGAGGTGCGCTTTTACGCCGTGTAACATACCTAAATCATTCCCAATGATTAGGATGTCATCAACATATAGGACTAAAATACGACCATACTCACTCCCACTGGCCTTCTGATACACACAGGATTCTTCTGAATTCTTGAGAAAACAGACGATCTAATAATATCTCGTCGAATCGAAGATTCCAACTTCGTGAAGCTTGTTTAAGTCCATAAATGGACTTCTTAAGCTTACATACCATGCCCGAGTTTTCGCTGGACGTAAAACCTTCGGGTGTTCCATATAGATTTCTTCATCAAGAAATCCATTTAGAAAAGCCGTTTTGACATCCATTTGCCAAATCTCGTAGTCATGATACGCAGCTATAGAAAGCAAAATCCGAATAGACTTAAGCATTGCTACCGACGGCGAAAAAGTTTCATCATAGTCGATGCCAGCCAGGCTCGCTGCGTGTAACCTTTTGCTACCAGTCGGGCCTTGTAAGTCTCAACCTTACCGTCAGGCCCGCGCTCCTTTTGTAAACCCATTTACAACCAATAGGAACAATTCCTTCGGAAGCGGACCAGGTCCCAAACTTGATTCTCATGCATTGAGTCTATCTCGGATTTCATGGCACTTTGCCATTTCACGGAGTCGATGTCTAACATCGATTCTCTATAGGTGAAATGATCTGTCTCTTCAACTAAGAGAACATCCAGACTATTTTCTTGTATCAAATACAAGCGTTCAAGAGGTCTAGATACCCTTTCCGACCTACGGAGTGCGTGTGTTGAAGGTCCTTCATCTACTTGAACTTCAGGTTCCTTCCTCCGTTCGTTGTTTTCAGGTTGGACTTCATCAAGCTCAACCTGTCTATGATTACCACCTTGTGACAAAAATTCTACTTCTAGAAATTTTGCGAAGCGAGCTACGAACACATTTCGATGCTCGGTATCATAGAACAGATATCCTCTCGTATTCGAAGGATATCCGAAAAACCTAAACTTTTGCCCTCGAGGCAAAATCTTATCTTGCTGAGTCACCCTGACATAGGCAGGACAACCCCAAACCTTAATATAATTAAGATTTGGTCTCATACCGAACCATATCTGATACGGAGTCGTAGGAACAACTTTTGAAGGAATCTTGTTCAAAAGATGTGCAGCTGTTAAAAGAGAGTAGCCCCATAAATAATAGGGCAAATCTGTGAAACTCAACATTGATCAGACCATATCCAATAAAGTCCGATTTCTCCTCTCAGACACTCCATTGTGTTGTGGAGTACCTGGAGGAGTATATTGAGCGAGAATCTCATTCTCCTTCATATAATCCATGAACTCACCACTCATATATTCGCCGCCTCGATCAGATCGAAGGCATTTAATATATTGACCAGTTTGTTTTTCTACTTCATTTCGGAACTCTTTGAACTTTTCAAAGGTTTCTGATATATGTCGCATCAAATAGACATAACCGTACCGTGACAGATCATCGGTAAAGGTAACGAAGTACGAATAACCACTATGAGCAGTCTGACTTAGTGGACCATATACATCAGAATGTACGAGTTCCAGTAAGTTAGTGGCGAGATGTCCAACACCAGAAAATGGGGCTTTGGTCATCTTACCCTGAATACATGATTCACAAGTTGGATATGATTCAATGGTAAGATCTGGTATCAAACCATTCCTAACCGATTGGGTAAGGCGTTTAACGCCTATGTGACCAAGCCGCATATGCCAAAGTTCAGTATCATTAATTACAGGTAAACTACATTTATTAACTCTAGTATTTAAAATATCTTTTGAAGTTTGCACTGTATAATAACCATGCTGGTTTGGACAACAATGGCATTCATTTAACAAAAGTTTCCCATTCGGTAATGAGATCTCGCATACTCCCACTGCAACTGCATCCAAAGAGTCTCCACTCCCGAATCGCAACTGCATCTCTCGGGCTTCAGCCTTCTACTTTCCTTCAGCACCTGCAACGAATTGCAAATGTGAATGAGACAAGCAGAATCTAAAATCCAGCTGGATGTAACGGCTTCACAAGCCAAAGATAAATCATTAACTGGAAAAATAAATATACCTGATGTAGATGCTTTATCTCTCCTCAGCTTGGCGATGTAATCAGGACAGTTCCTTTTCCAATGCCCGACTTTGCAGCAGTGGTGGCATTTGTCTTCAGAAGCCCTATTGGGCTTAGCAATCTTCGACTGTTGTTGAGGACCAAAATCCTTCTTCTTCTTTCCCTTGGACCATCCTTGGGAAGAAGCAGAAAGAGAAGTAGATCTAGGAGGGCGAGTCGGTACTCCATTCTTAAGGTCATCTTCTGCCGTGAGCAACATCCTATGTAGCTCCTGGTAGGTACAGACAGTCTCATTCATGTTGAAGTACATCACGAACTGGCGATATGAAGCTGGAAGTGAACCAAGAATGACACTCCTACCGAGAATGTCATTCAAGATGAGATTATGTTGCCTCAATTGATCGATCAAATCGATCATCTGAAGAACATGTGGGCTAACATCTTGCCTCTCATCCAGACGCGCATGGAACAGTTCCATTGCGACTTTGTGAACAATCACTTGTTCTTGGTTCTCAAACGATTGTCTCAATCGCGTCATCATACTATACGAATCTAGCATACCATAGTATTGTTTCTTGAGTTTCGGAGACAGTGAACTAATGATGTATGATTTAACCCTTAAATCATCATCCTTCCAAGTTTCAAAAACTTGGCGTTCTTCCTCCGAAGCGTCCGCACCCACACCAAGGGGCAACGGACCCTCAAGAACATATCCCAGCTTTTCGGAATCGAGGACAATCCTCAAATCCAATTCCCAGTCGGCGAAGTTCTCAGCGCCTTTCAGTTTGTTTGCATCAAGCATACGCGCAAGCTGATTTGTGGATTGTGCCGCCATCGCCAATCTATCATATAGATCACGAAAAACGGTTAGCAGAAATTAAGCAGTTTCATATAATATCAAAAGCATAAATTAGATCATGGATTTTTAATCTAAAAATGCCCCTCCCACTAAATCATGCAATACTGTAATCCCCAAACAGAATACAAAGATTTAATAATTAAATTAAATACAAATAGTGAAAAGTGGATCCTGTGAATATATTTCAGCTCACAGCAGAGGCACGGTCTCGCCTACATATATTCATCAGGTAGACAACTCATTGTCAATCACTCAATAGTGACTCTTAGGTTTCCGGTCCAGGTCGTTTCTCGTTGTCGCTGCGAAGGCAGGCCCACAAGGAGACGTACCAAGGTTAAACTCGTCAATAATAAACTCAAGTTACTTACGTAATCCTGACAGCTAGGGCACGTTCAGAATTGCGCTTTCGCTTGAATTTATCTAGTATCTGATATACATCCGGTATAAATAAATCTCTATCGGCTACACCCTCACAGCAGAGGCACGGTCTCAGATGTAGTCACAGAGAAGTATTCATAAACCGTATTGACAAGACAGACCACATAACATGCATCAAATACATAATTACATTAAAACCTTATTAATCAGGGATTTTCCGCTAAGTGTCATACACCCTAAATCTAATCAAATTAGATTCTAATAAGCATGCATAAAGTCAAGAAAACATGATTAAACATTGATTTAATTAAAGCTAATCATTTTAGGGGGCCTAGAATCAGACTCGCTCTGATACAATTTTGTAGGGGTTTTAGGGGCTAAATCCGGTAACGCAGCGGAAGCAGTGGAAAATCAAATTTTCCGATTTCAAAAATTTTTCTCGGATTAATTAAATAAACATATTTATTTAATTATCCAATAATCAAATTATGAAAATAAAATTCAATAAATCATATTTAAGTGAATTTACCGAATTGCCCTTACACTTGGTACTTTGTCCATTTTAGTCCGAAATTGATCAAATCAATTTTGAATGATTCTAAATCATTTCTAAGATGAACTTAGCATGTTCAAAACATCAAAACACCAAGGCAACACAAATCCCCAATTTTTACTCCTTGGCCGAGAGCCTCACTTGGGGGGGGGGTTTGCATTTTCAATTTCATGCTTCAAAACACATCAAGATGTAATCCAATGAACATGAAACTTTATATGCATCATATACACATCCTTATACACAACATAAATGAAAAGCCCCAAATTTGGATGAGGTCATGAACCCTAATTTTTCAATTTCTTCAAATTGGACAAATTAGACCAAATTGGTTAAATCAATTACTTTAATCATCATTCTTCCATCCAATCAAAGTCTCAACACAATGAAACAACTCAAGATCAAATCTAGGTCATCTAAGAGTGGGTCAACGACTCTAGATTAGCAACAAGGTTTCCAAAACCATAAAAGAATACTTATAACTACAATAGTCACAAGCTTCCTTCATCATACATGCTAATCACTTTCAACAAAACTACCATCATCAAAAACACAAAGAATAAAGAAAAGAATAACATAAGAACATCACAAGATGTAGCCTAGATCCTAAGGAACATTTTCCTTTCTAATAGTAAGTTGAAGAAACTTACTAAAATCCAAGCTTTCTTTGTTTTTAACTTTCTTCCTCACAAGCTTTCTTTGTTTCCTTTAATGGAGTTTCTTTGTAAAGTGTATTAGGTTAATTTACCAAATGAAATGAAAACAATTTATACTTGTCTCACTTTAGCCTTGGCCGAATTTGGCCAAACATTTACAAGAAAAATTAATTTCAATTTCATTTGAATTTCAATTTAATCAACTTGTTAAATATCTAATAAACACTTTATAGATATTTTAATTAAGTCAACAAAGACAACTTAGCCATTTAATTCAAATATCCAAATGTTAAGATATTTATATTTTAATTAATTTAATCATTTAACAATTAAATAAATAATTAATTAATTAAATACAAATATATTAAATATATGTATTATATTTACATTAAATATTAAATACATATATACATTTATGATATTAGTCAAATATCTCAATTTGACTATTAATTAATGTGTATTTAAATTAATCAAGTATTAAATGTAAATACACAATAATTAAGGAAATGACTATTGGGTCCCTAAGCATGTATTTTACGTTTAACCTTTAAACGACTTTATAAATAATCAACATTATCTATAAGTATTGCTCTAGTGCTCTACGAGTATATTTCATTATTGAGACTCTCTAGATTCAGGCATATCCGTCACGAAATCCAATTTCGTGTCCATAATTTATCCACCCGTAAATTATGACGATCACGGATAAACTCGCTGAATCATACAGGTCGAGGTCATGGAAAATGTATAATTCCTCCGTCACAGATAGGGGTGGGCGCGGTTCGGTTTGGTTCGGTTTTTGCTAAAAACCGAACCAAACCATATTTTACGGTCCGATTTTTTTATCTCTCAAACCAAACCATTAAATAACGGTTTGGTTCGGATTGAAAATTTTTTAAACCAGTGGTTTACGGATTGGTTCGGTTCGGTTTACAGATTATTCTACTTAAAAAAAATTCACTTAACTAGTCTAGCGAACAAATAGTATGAAGTGCTACGGTGTAAGCTGTGACTCTAGAGAACACATGCACTCAATAGAGGATTGAAAAATGAGGCACAATTAATTCTTGTATTCTTTTAAAATTACCTTGAATAATGATGCTACCGTCATTTTAATTAAGAGACAAATCCAACAGCTTACTTTCAAGAATAAACCATAAAACAAAAAATTTAAGAATAAAATTATTAACAAATAAATTTAAGAATAAAAATATTAACAAAAAAATTAAGAATAAAAGTATTAACATACTAATAAAAAGAAAACATAAAGTAAAATTAAAAGAAAATTGTAATTCTTTTTATAAAAATATGTAATTTTTTAATTATAACGGTTCGGTTCGGTTTAACATGTGCGGTTCAGTTTAGCATCTAAACCGAACCGTAAACCGTTTGGGGTGGGCCAATCCGAACCGCAAACAGAACCGTTAGAAAAAAAAACCGTAAATTCGATCCGGTTTGGTTCGGTTTGCGGTTTGGTTCGGTTCGGTCAGTTTTTTTGCCCACCTCTAGTCACAGGTATCCGGATATATCCCAGAGATATAGATGTAAACTTCAAATCTCTATGGGGATTATCCAGTCGACTATTCTATTAGCAATCTCAAAAAGAATGTTTAGAACTAGTTTCTAAACTGTACCACGGTCCCATGGTTTTATCTGATTGCTAATCATGTGGATTACCTATGCTCTGATACACAGAACTGACGGATCCTATCTTGACACACATAGGACACCCTGAGGATCTATCTACACCCAACGAACAGGCGGAGGTCTGATCTAAAAAGATCGGTAACGTGACTGCCATCTAAGTGTAGAAGATGTCTCATGTACCCACAATTGTATCTCAAGTCTAAGAATCACAAGTGATACTCAACCCGAGAAGATTCTTATTGACGTTGGTGTACCATCCATTAAGAATCTTCGGTGAGTCGTTCAGTGTTTATCCGCTATAAACACCCACACGTCTATACCAGTCTCCAAGACTGATGGTTCATTGAGAAACCATTGGAATCATATATTCCAGTATACGACATGTACCGGTCTCAATGTGTTTACTATACTGACCAAGTAGTGTAAACCTTGACCAGGAACTGTCTGAGAATGACAACGTCATGATACTACTCAATGTCAGTTGCGACGCTTTTACAACAGTACCATGACTAATCATTCTAAGGTCATTACATCTTTACCATATTAAAAGATACATTATATTATAGAAACTGCATATATTATTCATAATAATAATGTTTTACAGAAGTATTCATAAAGAAATACAACCGGGAATTGGCGCTCTGAGCACCAACCCCAACAAAAACCATATTTTCACTTCAAATCCAGCACCAAATAAAGCCCAAAAATAGTGACCCGGCCCAAAAAACTTTACATTATTAAACCATGACAAAACCACCAGCTTAAGGACAAACCACTTTTCCGCCAAGACCAGCTCCACATGCAAATTGTTTTCCCCGCCGAAAGCAGAAACATTGAACACGTTATAGGCCCATCTTTGCTAATTACAGCTAAAAAGCCAACTCACAAGGGATATCATTGATCATATAAATAACAGCATAATTCAGAACATAAGGATTCAAGCTTTAGCTCTCATACTTGAAATCTCTTAACTTTTCATTCCCTAAACACTAGTCACCGCCCTCACGGAAGTCAAGGTAACTTCTGACCTTGTTCTTCCATTATATCCAGTTCGTCTCCATACTGACTTGAGCGTCGGAGTGCCTTTGGCTCCCACCACACCGGTGGGCAGTGCTCTCCACTCACTCTACCTTTGTTTTGCAGGATCGCTATTGCCTCCAACCTATAAATTCTCGATTGTGGACCTCGGGTGAAATCCAGCATCCACAGTAATAAAAAATTAATTATAGAGATTAAGTGATGCGATGCGATAAGAAATCTTACAAATATATATATATATATATATATATATATATATATATCTTATTCGTTTGTCACTCAATGTAACATCCCCAATCCGGGTGATGCTACCGATAGGGAACATGTCGTACTATTCCCCTGAGCCTCTGTCTTTCGAACTATGAACAACACTATTACTCTTTTCTCAAACATAAAATCATATGCGGGACCATTGCCCAAACCATGACATAGATCATAGAATACTCACACAACTAATCAACATTACTTATCTTAATAACTTAAACATGAGTACTTGTTCACAACTTTGTTACACAATTTTCTAAAACTGGACTTTACTAAGCTTCTCTTAACTTTATCTCTCACTCAACCTGGTGATCCAAACCCACTAATGACTGCCATCAGTATCCATCCCTTCGAGCTCGTCCTCCGGAAATACCTACAAAACAAAGAAACTGGGAGTGAGGGGGGTTAGATCGTTTGAACGATCTAAGTGAGTGGACAGTTTTAAAAATTGATACTAAAATGCTTTTGAAAATATATGGTTCAAAAACCCAAGTCTTCTCAAATTATCCTTTCTGAATTTTTTTTCATTAACTGAAAAGAACTTTATTTCTTTTTGGAAAACTTTTCTGAAATATGCTTTTCTGAAAGTTTCTTATAAACTATTTTTTCTGAAAACTTTATTTCTAAAAAAACTTTTCTCTGTAAAACTATCTTTTCTGGAAATCTGTCTCTGAAAACTAATTTCGAGATATCTGTTTCTGAAAACTGTCTCTGAAAAACCTGACGCATGGGGGCGTTACATATCGCTATCCCCTCATATGCCTAACTAGATCCATAAGTGTAAATCCATGACATTGGGGCGTTACGTATCGACGTCCCCCAAAGCATGCCACTACCTATCCCTGAAACTAGTGGTCTTGGGGCGTTACGCATCGCCATCCCCCAAGCCACTGAACTAGAACCGGGGGTGCGGATCTATGCTACCCTCCAAGCTTTGAATCTAGGATCTAGGGGCATCTGTCATCTCTAGTCCTAAACTAGGATCTGGGGGCATTACATATCGCCGACCCCCAGTCCTCTACATGTGCACATGTTCTCTCCGTCAATTTCATCTATGTGACAAGTTACATACCGAGGTGAAGTTTTCCCCCATGCCTCGAAAACATAAAATCATACTTTGAAAATATTTCTTAAAACATACTCTTTTATGAAATAATTGTGATAAAAACCGGCTAACGCCCTAAGTGCGTAAAAATAAGTCTGATATGAAAAATAACATAATGGAAATCAGATTAAAAGGAAAGTGTCCACTCACAGATTTGTAGTTCCGCTAGCCTTACTTCACTTCGCTTAAGAAATTTACGGTTCATGCGATGATCTATAATTGAAAATCTTGATTAGAAGATGGACTGGGAAAAGGTTACGAGATTAGGCTAAATTATCTATTCAAGTACTTGTTAACACTTCAGTGTGTATCATGTATATATCATGTCATAATATACATATACGAATTGATATAAAACCCTTGGGTGGCCTCTAACACGCTAGGGTAAAGCTGGAATGAATAAAAATATTTTGGGGAAATTCTGGTCTTCACGTCGCGACGCAGAGCCTTGCATGTCACGACGCGCACAATCCCATAGAAAGACATGTAGGAAAATTTCCATCGCTAGAAACATGTGAAGTCTATGGCTAACCCAATAATGAAAGTTTCGTAAGGGGACTGGAGCAGGCTACCATGAGACAAAAGATCTTATTTCTAAAGAGATTCGATTCGGAACTATTATATGTCCAAGATCCAATTTTGAAATAATTTTCGAGGTTTTCCCTGACTTTGTCCGTGTCAACAAACAATTCGAAATGCCTCGACTTTTTTAGACTCGCGTCGCGACGCTGACAAACCAGAAACGAATCTATATTAATTTCCCAGTATGCGTCACGATGCTGAACCCCTGAGCGTCGCGACGTACGCCTATTTTTCAGGTTTTTAACACTTGCTTCTCAAAGTCTACTTTACCCAAATGCATCCCCAACCTCTCATACTTTAATTATACATAAACAATTATTTAACCTCAATATTCAAGTATGTTAAAACAACATTTCATCACTAATTCAACTCATAATGTCATAACTCATACTTTAGCTCAACATCTAGGATTTTCAATATTTGTGCATTTCTCTCTACAATCCATTTCCATGCTCATTTCTTTACTAAATGAAATTCTTAATATGCCACTAACACCATCCTAACTCTATACCATCAAAATTCCATAATCCAAAATTTGGATCAAATTGGTTTTACCTCTTTTTTTGTGATTTCCTTTATTCTTTGAGTCATCCATGGTTATCAAGCCTCTTCTTTACTTTTTCTTCCCTTTTCTCTCTTCTTCTTATTTTTCTTCTCTTATTCTTCTTATTATTTTATTATCTTCTTCTTATTCTTTCTCTCCTCCTTACGTCTCTCTTTTTTTCTCTACACAATTCCATTTTTAGAGTGTGGGAATAGTATCCCCTTTTTTATACTAGGGGTCACTTGTAATTTACCTCTTTAAAGAAAAATGTAGAAACTTTGAGAAACTTAAAGATTTCTCTACATAGGTCCGAGCATTATTCATCTATATTTTTCAAATGTATTTTTGACCTATTTCTGGTTCGAATTTAGAAAAATATTCAACGCGGAAGTTGTTGGTATCGATCTCATATTTCCGACGATATAAAATTCATAAAAATCGGAGTTCATATGAGAAATTTATGACCCAAATACCCTGAGCTGTCCGGAGTAGAACATCGTACCATCTATTATCGGAAATTTCGATGAGTTTACTGATTATTTCCAAAGTCATCTCAGGAGTGTATATGTATCCAACCATAATTTTATATTATATAATTACTCGTATTACGACATAATAGTAATTGAGATTCCCGGTTGTTACACTCAATTATCAAATAATAATGCTTATTCACATTACAGTTTCTCTATCATCATTATCTCTCATTTGAAATCATATTCATAACTATAAATAATTTTTAAAATGCTTAATTTTCTTTCAGATGAATTCTAATAAAATTTAATATAATTTATTCAATTTAAGTTTAAATTTCCTTATCTAACTTCAAATATTGACCAATCCATATTCACTTTGCAAAAATTAATAGTCATAATCTGCATGCCGAAGCACAACAAATAATATAAAATTCATGAAATAAAAAAAAAACTCATGGAAATAATTCAAAAATAAAATAACAAATAACAATAAACCCGAAATCCAGAAAAAAATGGTTAGGTTTTGTGATCGGCTATTATTTAGGTTTCTTATTTTAATAGAAAATTATTTTTTTATATTGTAATAGGTTTTTTATTTCAATAATTTATTTATTTTTATTTTTTTAATTTAATAATAAAAATATTAATTATAGAGATTAGATGTCACATATGTTTTTTTTAATAGAAGATTATATTATATCTTCTTATAATATTAGATAATAAAAAATTAATTGTATATATTAAACGATGTGATGCGATGAGAAATGTTAAAATGTTAACTTATATATATATATATATTCACACACACACACACACACATATATTTTCTTTGTTAGATTATCTGTGATATTATTTAAAAATTAGTCGGAAAGTATAATATTTTTTATTGTTATAATATAGTTCTTATTTTAATAGAATTATTAACTTAATTTTATAATTTAATAGTATTTTTTAATTGTAATATAATAGTATAATATGTTTTCTTATTATAATATAGTTCTTATAAAATTACTAGCACATGGCCCGCACTTTGTGCGAGGTAAATATTGTTAGTGACATATTCGCAAGATGAATTTTGATGATGCAACGAGGAAGTTTTCGACAACCATTAGCGGATATTACAAAAAGATGTCGAAGCACATTGGTGGTGAAGAGCAATGAATGTTAAAACTAATGCTTGTTGAAGAAAATTTTTATTTGGTCTTAGCTTAGGGCTCTTTTTGTAAAGTGAGTTGATAATTTTATTTTCTAAGCTCATAAGACACATTCACATTCACATATATGCATTAGTATAATGTACAAAATGGTTTTAACCTTCTTTTCCTGAGATTTTGGCACTGGGATCGACATACCGGTCTCACACAACGGCATACCGGTGACTCTGCTCTTCCTTGGCCAGATTTGCATGCTCTCTAGAATCGGGATACTCCATACCGGTCTCTCATACCCGTCAACTAGAGTTTGCACAGCCATTGGAACTGGGACGGTCCATATCGGTCCTTATACCGGTGAGCTCACCAGCATACCAGCCTCCATAACGGCCAGTAATCTGATATTGCTCTTTAATCTTCAATGGTAATATACCTGTTATGCTTTGGTAGATCGGCATACCGCTCTCTGACAGAGAGCAATGACTGTCTTTCACTTTCTCTATATATTGATCCCCAAATCCATTTTCACATGGTAACACAACCTTCATACATTTTCTAACAAGCAAAAATATAGGGTTTTACTAAACCTTCATCATCATACACTCCCATACATCAAGCTCATACATTACACATTTATATCATTTTATAGTGAGCTTATATTTCTTGGGTTAGCAACTCACGCTAAATCTTCATTATCTTTGTGAGTGTCCAAGTAGTATTGTAAACTTTATTATTCAAACACTTGAGGTTGCGAAATCCCTTTGTGAGTGGGCATACTCAAAATGATGGTAATTGAAAAGGTTATGAGTAAGCTTAAGGATAAAACTCATTGTAATGGTTTAAGAGTGAGCCATTAAAAAACTCTTGTGTAAAGGTTTGGAGTGAACGTATGGGATAAAACTCTTAGTTACAGTGAGCCACGAAAAACTCAGTGTAAGTTATGGATTCAACTTAGTGAAAATCTTCAAGTGTGGTTTGGGGGAGTGGAAGTAGGTAAAGAGTTGGTTGAACCATTATAAATCACCGGTGTCAATTTCTCTATCCCTAAACACTTTATTATTACAAGTTTATTTTATATTTGCATATTATTTAGCGACTTAAATATTAGTAATATATTGTGACTGTGAACTTGATTGATAAGCTTAATTGGTAAAACTACTAGCTTAGTAGCGTAAAATCGGTAAGAATTTTAATTCCGTAAATTTAGGTCATTACCCAATTCACCCATATTGGATATAGAGTTGTGTTTTTTGTATACTTGTAGGTAATTTCAATTGGTATCAGAGCGAAGTTTTCTCAACAAAGACCTAATTGTCCGAGAATAGATCATGGCCTTAACAAGCTACTCAATGAATCTTACCGATGGATTTTCAACCACTAGACCTCCCATCTACACTGGAATCGATAATAACTATTGGAAGATGAAGATATTGAACTACCTTCTAGCCGTTGATGTGCAATCTTTCAAAGTGATTACAAATGGTACAAGAATGCCCATGAAGAAGGATATCAATGATATGAAGTTTTCGAAGCCACATTTTGAATGGACCGATGATGATTTCATGGAAACCTCCCGAAATGCTAAGACACTCAACTATCTCCTTTGTGCAATTGATCAGAGTCAAATTAATATATTAGTGACATATTCTCAAAATGGATTTTGATGATACAACACTAGGAGACTTCGACGTGCATTCACGGACATTACAAAAAGATGTCGAAGTACATTGGTGATGAAGAGCAATGAATGTGAAGACTAGTGTTTAATGAAGAATATTTTTATGTGACCTTAGCTTATGGCTCTCTTTGTAAAGTGAGTTGTTAATTTAAGTCTCTAAGCTCATATGACATATGCACATTCATATATGACCGACGTAATCACACGCGTAAAACGCAAGCGCACATATCGTTCAAGTAGTATAAAAATATCGATCCCATGAAGACTTAATTCCTACTATTGTTATTAATTGTTGATACTATTTATTTACAAGTATCTAATTAAGGGAGAAGAGAATGATACAATAAATAATTAAAATTAAACTAAGCCACTTTCGTAGGGATCACGATTGCATTTAGCGTATGCAACAAGCCTTTAAACTTCTAGGTGTCCCTAGTGGACGAGTGACCGGCGTAAACTGATACCACTTGTTGTGATGAAACACACACAATAGAGGAGATGTGAGAGGAAAACTCTTCTTTTATTTCACTACAAAAGAATTACAAAGTTTATTATACAAACTTTACAACAAAAAAACCTCTCAACCCTCTTTACTCTATATTCTCTCAATTTAGGATTTATGGGTTTACTGGGATTTGTGGGATGATGAAGAATGGTCTATCGGCGTAAACACACACGTATAATGCAAGAGTACGTATCGTTCAAGTAGTATAAAAATATCGATCACACGATGACTTAATTCCTATTGTTGTTATTAATTGTTGAATCTATTTATTTACGAATATCTAATTATAGGGAGAAGAGAATGATTATTTGATTGGTTGGTTGAATGTGGTTTTCCTTAATTAAAATAAACAAAAGAAAATACTAAGGAAAATAACAAAAGACTCAAAGATCTAGGGTTGTGAATCTTTCTAATATCTTTTAAAAGATGAAGTGATTATCTTATGTTTGTGTATTAAATCGGTTTACTAACCTGGAACACGAAATTATGTGAAAGCCTCTGTCGATGGTCAGACGCAAATACCCAGTTTAACCCAATTGAACCATATGTCTATGTCAACCAAATTACCTGGATTCATTAAGTTTAAGTTCCAATTATGGCTACCCCCGCCCGACAGGTATATGTTTATCCTGTAAGGAAATCTATTAAAGGGTTATCTATCCTCAAGGAAGATCGTGGCTATTAAGTCTAAGGCTGAAACCTAAAATTCTTTTGTCAAGTTTATTTTAGATTTACCACATCAATCTTATTGGTGATCAGACAACAAGAAGCATTAAGCTTAAGACTTAATAAGTAAACCTTTAAATTACCCAAACTATAAAATAACCCCTTATAAACCGGTGATATTAGAAATCATCACAACCCCAGATAACTAACACATAACTAGGGCTAGTAAAAACTTAAAAGTAAAATACATAAAGTAAAAATTCTGAAAAGTAATTGCGGTAAAGTAAAAGCTGAAAATTAAATTACAATAAAATAAAATGCTAAGGGAAAATGATCAACTTTTACTAATTACTATTTAGATATCTCCCTTAATATAATATATTAACTTGTGATTATTTTACCAACCGTCCATATAGGCGGTAACCTGATTAAGTCAAATTAAGTCCAACCAGCTATAAAGGCGGAACCAAAATAAACCTGCCATATAGGCGGTAAGAAAATTTAATTACCAACCGACCAATCTGGCGGTATCCTTGATTAGTCAGGTTTAAACCAGATTAAAATGAATTACCAACCGACCAATATAGCGGTATCCTTTTTAAGTCAAATTTTAAATAGTGAATATATTATATTTAAGGAGATTAATCTAAATAGCAATAGTAAAATAATTACCTTTCACCCTAGCAGGGGAAGTTACCTCCTCATGGTGAATAGTAAAAACTGTAAAAAGTAAAGAAAATAAATTACTATTATTACATAACGTAATTAAAATTAATTACAAAACTAAAATTAAAAGAAACTAGATAGAAAACTCCCTATTTACATCATATAAATTAGAGAGGAAGGTACATCCGAAACTGAAATTTCGAGCTCTATTTATAGGCGTCAGTAGGGTGTCCGTGTCGCGACGCCAGTGCTTTTTGGCGTGGCATGCTGAAATGATGACACGTGGCGATTCTGGATAAGGAGATAAGGTGACACGTGGCAAGGTGGTTGGTATCTCAATTATTGCGACACGTGGCGGCTTCTGATTGGCTGATTCAGATTCTTATCCGCCACGTGTCGATTTCGGATAAGTGAGTCAATAATTGGCGCTGACGTGGCACACGGGCGAAAGGGACTGTCGGCACCATAGAATTACGACACGTGGCACGCTGTGATTGGTTGATGATGACGTGGCACTTTGACTCGGTCAACTGGTGATATGGATAATGACATGGTAGACATGTGGAGTGACACGTGGCAACACGTGGCAATGGCGACTGTCGGCATCGTAGGATGATGACACGTGGCACGGAGCACGTTAGCAAATCGGCTGTGATGGTGACACGTGGCACGGTGCACGTTAGCAAAGTCAAATTTCTCAGATTCTGACTTGTGGACCCGGCGCACATTAGCACTGTTTCGCGTACGTTAGGCGTCGCGACGCCATAGGCTTGCACGTCGCGACGCACAGAATTACGAAAATGCCACTTTTATCCAATTTTCATTGTTTTGGTCCCAAATCACCACCAGAATGTCATGAACTTTATTTATCTACAAAATAACACAAAACACATCAAAATATTCACAAAACTCAAGAAACTATACAAAATATTAGGTTAATTGAGTGGGAAATAGTGATATAATTACCACTCATCAACGAGTTGTAGTCTCGTGAGGGCTTACAACAACGATACCCACAAACGTTTTACAAAAGTAAAAAGATAGTAAAACTAATGCACACAAAAACAAAAAGACAAAAGAAAATAGAATAAAGAAGTTAGTGACTAAACATGTGAAACTTCTTATCCAAGTTAATATTTGTTTTGTTTCTTTTTAAATTACCGAATAAGTAAATTCTCCGATTATTTTTACCATTCTTCATACACACAGCGAATAAGATATTAATCAAGTCATTGTGCCCACAATAGTCACAAGCGTAGTTGAAAAGAGAGTAATATTTTTATCCTAAAGTTATATCAGAATTAACACTTTGTTTTAGCAATGGAATATTTTTTCTGATTTTTTTTTTATTTTTCTGATTTTTTTTTTATATTTATATACAATATCTTTCATCTATGTAGCGAGCTTTGGGTCAATGACTCCCAAACCAGTTGGCTTTAGGGCACTAGGTTTTAAGCCACCCCTACGGACTTAATTACTCAGACATCATGTATATATATTTTTGCAACATCTTCAATCCGTGTAGCAAGCTTGAGGCCAGTGACTCCCAAACCAGTTGGCTTTAGGACACTATGTGTTAAAACACCCATACGGACTTAATAACTCGGATCTCAGACGTTTTTTTTATCCCATCATTTTTTAGATGCTTCATCCAATTAAACTAGAGCACTGAATATTACAAACTCGTCAATTACTTCTCATGTCCGTATGTTACCATGTAAGTTGATAATATCTGTCAACTGAGTATATGAAGATCCATTTTAGTCAGTTTTATGGAGAATTCACAAATTAAACAATTCAAAAGGAAATAAACAAAAATTAACTTGTTCTGAAATAGGTTGAGATACGTCTCAGGAGTGAGAATTTCTTACACAACTATCTCACACAATTTCACCTGATTAATCAAATTAAAAACATAAAAACACAAATATTTGTTTAATTTTCTTAAAAAATTTAAGTTTTTTTTTTGAATTTTTCGAAAATTTTAGACTAAAAAGTAAAACAACACAATAAAAAGAAGATACTAGTTAACTAATCCCCTCCCCCCAAACCTAAATGAGACATTGTCCCCAATGTCTTAAAAAGTAGAAGATGAGTTTAGAAGATAGTACCTGGTTAGCTGAAATTCTACATCTAAAATGAAAATTAAAGGTTAAGATCCAGATTTATCCGATGCTTCTTACGATCATTATCAGACCAGTTAATCTTGGAAAGGATAGGGTCAATTTGTGGTTCACATGCTAAAATTTGGTCAATTAAATCTGGGGCAGTTCTGGCAGTGAAGAGGAGTTCTTTTACAGGTTTTGACACGAATCCATTTCTCCTGGCATCATCAAGAAATACATAAAGAAAATCATAAAATCCATCAACGTTGTATAGTCTAAGGGGTTTCTGGTGTATGTTCAAGTTCTCCCAAGATAATACTGTGAAAATCTCCTCCATTGTGCCCAAACCACCTAGCAAAGCAATAAAAGCATCAACACGGTTAATTATTTCTACCAGTCGTTCAGACATATCTGGCTCAATTAGTTCTTCTCTGTTTGATGGTCCAATCAGATTCGCTTCCACCAAGGGTTTGAGGATGATTCCCAGAACTTGACTGCCTATGTCCTGTACAGCCTTTGAAACGATCCCCATTAATCCAAGATTGTCACCGCCATATTCTAAGTGCATATTTCTTTCGGCTAAGACTCGACCCAATTCTTGTGCTGCTACTACGTATTGTGGCTTAGTACCAACACTAGTACCACAAAACACACAAATATTTTCAACTCGTCTTCTTGAAGTGGCTTCCATTTTTATATGGATGTCTTCAAAAGTGCAATGATGAGTTGAATTTATAATACCTGAAAAGGGTGAGTAAAAATAATAGCACTTGTACCTGCCAGATGATAATTATTAATTAAACAGTAAAATAAATCGTGAAAGATCAAAAAGTCTGGATCCTGTCGGAGAAAATAAAAGAAAACAACAAAACAAATCACAATTATTAGGAAAAGACAAAGAGATATAATATTTACAAGAAAATTAGCGGCTTGATTGACGTCTATGCATCAGGGACAAGCTTCCCATCCAATTTTCTTATAAATTGGCAAACATGGTCTTTTTTAGTCTGATTCCCGAGACTTAACTGTTGTCTTTTCTTTCGAAATTATGTATATAACATGTGAATTACGTGATGCACATATCCACTGGGATGCGTCTCAAGAGTCTTAGATATGTCATCCAAAGACTCCTTACTCAAGCCATCCCTAATGAATTTAATCTTATCTTCACGGTTATCAGACACCATTCCTAAAGAACGACAACGAGTATTACATGTCATGCGAGCATATTTGTAACAAACACTCATCTTTTTAGCTCTTCTATTTTTAGCATAGGTGCTTTTTCCTAAACCAGGCAGATGTGAAATAAAAGATTCAGAAGACTCACCTGCCAATCAGACTTGTGCTTCAATAATCCAACGAATGTCATTAGGAATACATTTGATCATCAGTAGTCTCATCCGTTCCAAGCGAGCTTTGTAAACTTTCATCAGAGAGTTTTGAGGGAGAGAAGTAAATTACTTGTGAAGATTTGTAAGAACTTATCCTGCAAAATTACTTATCCTGCAAAATTAAATGACCGGCGTAAACACACACGTATAACGCAAGCGCACGTATCGTTCAAGTAGTATAAAAATATCGATCCCACGAGGACTTAATATATAATCTATTAATTTTATGAGGTCAAATGATTACTAGTATCTAACAGGTTGTTTGATTGATATGAAATGGTGACGATTCTAAATTTAAAAAAACAAGTAAATAAAATTGTTCGAAAGTAGGTTTTAAGAAAATTCAATATTAAAAAAACTATCTAGGGTTGTGATTTCTTCCAATATCATTTTAAAGATGAAGTGGTTATCTTAAAGTGGGGTAATATATTGATTTATTAACCTGGAACACTAAATTATGTGTAAGCCTCTGTCGATGGTCAGACACAAATACCCAGTTTAACCCAATTGAACCATATGTCTATGTCAACCAAATTATCTGGATTCATTAAGTTTAAGTTCCAATTATGGCTACCCTCGCCCGACAGGTATATGTCTATCCTGTAAGGAAATCTATTAAAGGGTTATCTATCCTCAAGGAAGATCGTGGACTATTGAGTCTAAGGTCTTAAACTTAAAATCCCTATTTCTAGTTCATTTTAAGTTTCCCAGTTCAATTTTATTAATGGCTAGTTAATGAAAAAGCATTAAGATTAAGACTCAATAAATAAATCTTTATATTACCCAAACTATAATTTAACCCCTTATAAACCGGTGATATTGGATTTCATCACAACCCCAGATAACTGGCTTAGTTACGACACATATTTACGGGTAGTAAAAAAAACTTAAATAAAATAAAAGACATAAAGTAAAATACTGAAAATTAAATGACGGAAAAGTAAATCGCTGAAAAGTAAAAAAATAAAAATAAAAATAAAAGTAAATTACTGAAAGTAAATTGCTCAAATTAAATAAAGTAAAAGTACAATAAAAGAAAATGCTGGGGTTAGAGGATCAACTTTTATTACTACTATTTTAGATATCTCCCTTAATATAATATATTAACTTTGCGTGATAATTACCAACCAGCCATATAGGCGGTATCCTGATTAAGTCAAATTAATAATTAATTACCAACCGACCAACCAGGCGGTATCCATACTTAGTCAGGTTAAAACCAATTTATAATTAATTTCCAACCGGCCAATATAGCGGTATCCTTATTAAGTCAGGTTTTAATCGTTTATATATTATAATTAAGGGAGATTAATCTAGATAGTAATAATAAAAGCTTTACCTTTCACCCCAGCAAGGGGGAGTTACCTCCTCATTGCTTGAAAATATAAAAACTGCAAAGTAAAGAAAGAAACTGTTTGTGCGTAAAAGTAAATTACGGAAAGTAAAAAATGAAAGTAAAGAAAAGAAAGTGCGAAAGTGAAAATTAATTACTGAAAACTGAAAATAAACAAACTAGATACAATCTTCTTATTTATTCTTAAGTAATTTCAAAGAAGAAAGTATAAATTTTACAAATGAAATGGCTTGGTATTTATAGGCAAAATTTTGCCTCCATCAAATCATCCATCAAATTCTCCACCAAATCCATTATTAATTTCTCCACTAATTACTCCACCAAATCCATAATTGCTCCACTAATTGCTTATCTTGTTTGGTGTTGATTTGATAATTTTTATTAATTATTTATTAATTTATATTTTGCTTTGAAAATGATTGATAATGACTTTAATAATTACACATCACATACTTCTGGATGGTTCATCAATTTCGGTCATGAACTCTTCAGAATTCGAAAATATTTTCTCTTTAAAAGTTGTATATCTTTGAGTCTTCTTTAATCTGGCACTTGAATCAGCTCAATCCGATATCTGAGTAAAATGTTATGCCTAAAATACGACAGATGCGCAAAACTGGAATTCCCAAAACTGCACTTCGTCAAAACGCCCTTTCAAGTTTCCAATCTCCAAAATTAATATATCAAGTCCAATAATTGCCCTTATTTGACCCATATTTCATCCTAAATGATTTCATTGAGACCCGATATTATTTTATCTCCAAAATAAACTAAAACACATCAAAACGTTCATCAAACCCGAGAAACTTAACAAAATATTAAGTTAAATGGGGGTAAATATTGATATATTTTCCGCTCATCACACCCCCAAACCTGAAATTTTGCTAGTCCTCGAGCAAAACAACAAAATAAAAATAAAATACAAAAAACAATTAAAATTAAACTAAGCCACTTTCGTAGGGATCACAGTTGCATTTAGCGTATGCAACAAGCCTTTAAATCCTTATGTGTCCCTAGTGGACGAGTTGTAGTCTCGTGAGGGTTTACAGCAATGATACCCTCAAATATTTTACAAAAGTAAAAAGGTAGTAAAACTAATGCACACAAAAGCAAAAAAACAAGCGAAAAGAGAATAAAGATGTTAGTGACTAATCAGGTGAAACTTCTACTCCAAGTTACTAGTTGTTTTGTTTTATTCTAAATTACTGAATAAGTTAATTCTCCGATTATTTTTACCATTCTTCATATACATAGCCAACAAAATATTAAACAACTTATTTTTGCCCACAACAGTCATAAGTGCAGTTGATAAGAGAGTAATATTTTTATCCTAAAGTTCTATCAGATTTCACACCTTTTTGTAGCAATGGAATAATTTTTCTCATTTTTCTGATTTTTTCTTTGATTTTTCTCTATTTTTTATTTATATACAATATCTTCCGTCTATGTAGCGAGTGTTGGGTCGGTGACTCCCAAACCAGTTGGCTTTAGGGCACCAGGTGTTAAGACACCCCTACGGACTTAATTACTCAGACTTCAGATATATATATTTTTTACAGCATCTTCGATCCATGTAACGAGCTTTGGGCCAGTGACTCCCAAACCAGTTGGCTTTAGGGCACTAGGTGTTAAAACACACTTACAGACATAATAACTCGGATCTCAGACGTTTTTTTATTTTTTTTTACTCCATTGCTTTTTGAGATGTTTCCTCCAATTAAACTAGAGCACTGAATATTACAAACTTTTCAATTTTAGCTCATGTCTGTATGTTACTATATATGTTGATAATATCTGTCAACTGGGCATATAAATATTCATTTTAGTCCGTTTTAAGGAGAATTCACAAATTAAATAATTCAAAATGAAATAAACAAAATTAACTTGTTTCGAATAGGTTTGAGATACGTCTCAGGAGTGGAAACTCCTTACTCAGCTATCTCTTACCAATTTCACCTTTTTAGTCAAAACACAAAAACGAAAAATATTTTTGTAATTTTTTTGAAAATTTTTCAATTTTTTTTGTATTTTTCGAAAAATTTTGGACTAAAAATAAAACAACACACAAACTAAAAACAAGGTACTGATCAACTAATTCCCTCCCCCAAACCTAAGAGACATTGTCCCCAATGTCTTAAAAAGTAGAAGAAGAGTTTAGAAAATAATACCTGGTTAGCTGAAATTCTACAAGAAATTAAAGGTTAAGATCCAGATTAATCCTACGCCTCTTACCACGATCGTCCTCGGACCAATTTATCTTTGAAAGAATATGGTCAACTCGTGGTTCATAGGCTATGAGTTGGTCTATTAGATCCGGAGCAGTTCTGGAAGTAAAGAAGAGTTCTTTCAAAGGTTTTGACACGAACCCATTTCTCCGAGCATCATCAAGAAACACATAAAGAAAATCATAAATTCATCAACTTTGAGCAGTCCAAGCGGTTTCTGGTGTATGTTCAGGTTCGCCCAAGATAGAACTATAAAAATTTCCTCCAATGTACCCAAGCCACCTAGCAAAGAGATAAAGCATCAGCACGGTTTATCATTTCTACCAGTCGTTCAGACATACCTGGCACGATAAGTTCCTCTACGTTTGATGGTTCAATAAGATTTGCCTCTGCCAAGGGTTTGGGATGATTCCCAAAATATGACTGCCTCCTTCCTGTACAGCCTTTGAAATGATCCCCATAAGTCCGAGATTGCCTCCGCCATATATTAAGTGCATATTCCTTGCAGCTAAGACTCGACCCAATTCATGTGCTGCTTCTACGTATTGTGGTTTAGTACCAACACTACTACCACAAACCGCAAACACACAGATGTTTTCAACTCGTCTTCTTGAAGTGGCTTCCATGTTTTACTCTGGATGTCTTCAAAAGTGCAATGATGAGTTGAATTTATAATACCTGAAAAGGGTGAGTAAAATAATAGCACTAGTACCTGCCAAATGACAATTATTAGTTAAACAAATCGTGATAGTCAAAAAGGTCTAGATCTTGTCAGAGAAAATAAAAGAAAACAACAAACAAATTACAATTATTAGGAAAAGACAAAGAGATATAATATTTACAAGAAAAGTAGCGGCTTGATCGATGTCTATGCGTCAGGGACAAGCTTCCCATCCAATTTTCTTATAAATTGGCAAACAGGGTCTTTTTGAGTCAGATTCCCGAGACTTAATTGTTGTCTTTCCTTTTGGAATTGTGCATCTAACATGCGAATTTCATGATACACACATCCATTGGGATGCGTCTCAAGAGTCTTAGATATGTCATCCAAAGACTCCTTACTCAAGCCATCCCTAATGAAATTCATCTTATCTTCGCGGTTATCTGACACCATTCCTAAAGAACGACAACGAGTATTACAAAATATGCGAGCACATTTATAACAAACACACATTCTTTTGGCTCTTCTCTTTTTAGCATATGTGCTCTTTCCTAAGCCAGGCAGATGTGAAATAAAAGAGTCAGAAGACTCACCTGCCAATCGGACCCGTGCTTCAATTAACCAATGAATGTCAGTAGGAATACCTTTGATCATCAGTAATCTCATCCGTTCTAAGCGAGCTTTGTAAACTTTCATCAGAGACTTTTGAGGGAGAGAAGGAAATTGCTTGTGAAGATTTGCGAGAGCTTCTTCCATCTTGAAATGACTAAACCTGCAAAAATTAAACACACAAAAATAAGACACACCAAATCATAATATATACACAAATTGCATGGGTTGCCTCTCTGCTAGCGCTAAGTTTAAAGTAGTCAGCCAGACTTGACTTCTCGAACGTTAAGCTGGATCTGAAAGTGTAACACTTTCTTTTTGTCGCCCAAATGATTCTCCCCAGTAGTGTTTGACATGCTTGTTTTTAACCTTGAAAGTTTTGTTAGCGTCAGGATCATGTATCTCAACGGCTCTATTTGGTAAAACTTTGGTGATCACAAATGGACCTGACCACCGTGATTTTGGCTTCCATGGGAAGAATTTCACCCTTGATTTGTTTAACAGTACCTTCTGCCCTGGTTCCAGTTGTATGCGCACTATCTTCTCATCATGTCTTTTCCTTGCCTTTTCCTTGTACAATTTGGCATCCTCAAAAGGCTGTATGTGAAATTCCTCCAATTCGTTGAGCTGGTGGAACTCTTTCTCTTCTGTTGCTTGTAGTGCAAGAATAGGCTTCTTCAGTACGCAGTGCGCTTTATCTTCAGGCTCCATAGGTAATTGACATGCTTTAAGTTTGTCAGTAGAACTTTGTTTTCATCAGAGTTCTGAACGGTACTATGTATCACATCAAGTCTGAAACATTCCTTCTTTTTTCATCATCTGGGAAATTCATGGCTTTGAAAACATTGAATGTTACTTCTTGGTCTTGTACCCTCATGGTTAGTTCTCTTTTTTGTACATCAATAATGGTTCGACCTGTAGCCAAGAATGGTCTCCCGAGGATGATTGGCACGTCTGCGTCTTCCTCCATATCAAGGACAATAAAATCTGCAGGGAAAATGAATTTGTCAACCTTGACCAGCACATCCTCAACTATGCCTCTTGTAAATACGAGCGTTCTATCAGCAAGTTGTAGTGAGACTGAAGTGGGCATTGTTTCTCTAATCTGCAGTTTCCTGAAAATAGAAAAAGGCATCAAGTTAACACTCGCACCTAAATCACACAAAGCCTTACCAAAGTTATGTTCCTCTATGACGCAAGGAACAGTGAAACTGCCAGGATCTTTCAACTTTGGGGGAAGTTTTCCTCTGAATGATGGCACTGCATTCTTCTGTTAATGTTACTACTGTCTCGTAATCTCCCAATCTCTGTTTTCGTGAAAGAATATCTTTCATGAATTTGGCATAGGTGGGCATTTGTTCCAACGCTTCTGCAAATGGAATGTTGATATGCAGCTTTTTGAAGATCTCTAGGAACTGGGAAAATTACTTGTCCAATTTTTTCTTCTGAAGACGTTAAGGAAAATGTGGAGGTGGAGTGATCTGTTCTTTTTCCTTTGCTTCTTTTTCCTCCATCTGTTGCTTTGTTTCTTTTGGAACTTCCTCAGCAGTTGTTTTGGCTTCAACATCTTTATTGATTTCAGTACCGCTTTTTAACATGATGGCATGACATTGCTCATTCCCCATGTTTCTTGGATTTGGCTCTGTGTTGCTAGGAAGGGTACCTGGCGGTCTGTAACTCTGAACATTTGCCAGTTGTCCCATTTGATTCTCCAGTGCTTTAATAGAAGCAGATTGACTTTGAATTAATGCTGCTTGGGATTGAAACATAGCATCATATCTTGCTGCTTGAGAGTCATGTTTTGCTTCTATCTTTTTCAAGTGGGTCAACACTTCTGTTATTCCTGGTTTATTTTCCTGCTCCTGGCTTTTGTTCTGTTGCTGGAATTCAGGTGGTGGATAGTTCTGTTGTTGGCCTGAATTGTTGCTCCATGAAAAATTGGGATGATTCCTCCACCCTGGGTTGTAGGTGTTGGAATATGGATTGTTCCACTGTCTGTTGAAATTGTTGACAAAATTCACCGTTTCTTCAAGTTGGTTCGACTCTGGTGCTCCTCCATATGGTGAACTTGTGGATCCAGTGGTAAGAGTCTCCATAAATTTGCATATCTGATCTAGCTTTGCGTTGACTGCTGTATTGGCTCCACTTTCATAAATTCCTGCAATTCTTTGGATCATGCTCCTTTCTGTTGGCCACAAGAAATTGTTGTTGGCCATTTCTTCGATTAGTTCCCAGCATTGATCTTCTCTTTTTGCCATTAAAGCTCCTCCAGCAGCAGCATCGATTGTGGTTCTCATTATTCCAGAAAGTCCATTATAGAATGTTTGGACTTGAAGCCATTTTGGAATCTCATGGTGAGGACATTTCCGAAGCAAATCTTTGTACCTTTCCCAAGCTTCGCAGAGGGATTCTGAATCTTGTTGTACAAAGGATGTGATGTCATTCCTCAGCTTTCCGATTCTAGCTGGTGGAAAGTACTTTGCAAGAAATTTGGTGGCTAAAGTGTTCCAAGTGTGTGATAGAACCTGCTGGTAGTGAATGTAGCCAAGCTTTAGCTCTGTCCTTCAGGGAATATGGAAAAACTCGCAGTCTCATTGCTTCTTCTGATGCTCTGTTGTAGTTAAAGTGCCGCAAACTTCCAGGAAGTTACTGATGTGGGCATTAGGATCTTCAGTTGGATTCCCCCCGAATTGAACTGACTGTTGAATCATCTGAATGCATGTTTTGATGTCACACGCATTTGCTGGTAAGGGAGGAAGTACAATACAGGAAATGAGTCTGTCAACCACCGAATGGTTCTGTCTCGAATGGGAATTGGCGGTGCAACGTTCAAAGGTTCAGGTTCCATGTTAACTAAAGCTTCTTGGCCTTCTCTCTCGCCTTTCCCTTCTCAACTGTCTGATGGTTCTTTCAATTTCTGGGTCAAGCGGTCGGAGTTCAAAGCTTCTGGTTCGTCTCATGTAGTTTCTGAGAACCTGAAACACAAGAAAACAAAAACAATAAGTAAAAAAGAAATTAGATACAAGTAATGGTATCTAACCCCTAAACTAATAGTAAAAGATAAATAAGTCACCGGCAACGGCGCCAAAAACTTGACCGGCGTAAACACACACGTATAACGCAAGCGCACGTATCGTTCAAGTAGTATAAAAATATCGATCCCACGAGGACTTAATATCTAATCTATTAATTTTATGAGGTCAAATGATTACTAGTATCTAACAGGTTGTTTGATTGATATGAAATGGTGACGATTCTAAATTAAAAAAAAACAAGTAAATAAAATTGTTCGAAAGTAGGTTTTAAGAAAATTCAATATTAAAAAAACTATCTAGGGTTGTGATTTCTTCCAATATCATTTTAAAGATGAAGTGGTTATCTTAAAAAGGGGTAATATATTGATTTATTAACCTGGAACACTAAATTATGTGTAAGCCTCTGTCGATGGTCAGACACAAATACCCAGTTTAACCCAATTGAACCATATGTCTATGTCAACCAAATTATCTGGATTCATTAAGTTTAAGTTCCAATTATGGCTACCCCCGCCCGACAGGTATATGTCTATCTGTAAGGAAATCTATTAAAGGGTTATCTATCCTCAAGGAAGATCGTGGACTATTGAGTCTAAGGTCTTAAACTTAAAATCCCTATGTCTAGTTCATTTTAAGTTTCCCAGTTCAATTTTATTAATGGCCAGTTAATGAAAAAACATTAAGATTAAGACTCAATAAAAAAAATCTTTATATTACCCAAACTATAATTTAACCCCTTATAAACCGGTGATATGGATTTCATCACAACCCCAGATAACTGGCTTAGTTACGACACATATTTACGGGTAGTAAAAAAAACTTAAATAAAATAAAAGACATAAAGTAAAATACTGAAAATTAAATGACGGAAAAGTAAATTGCTGAAAAGTAAAAAAAAAAAAAAGTAAAAAGTAAAAGTAAAAAAAAGTAAAAAGTAAAAAAAATAATAAAAGTAAATTACTGAAAGTAAATTGCTCAAATTAAATAAAGTAAAAGTACAATAAAAGAAAATGCTGGGGTTAGAGGATCAACTTTTATTACTACTATTTTAGATATCTCCCTTAATATAATATATTAACTTTGCGTGATAATTACCAACCAGCCATATAGTCGGTATCCTGATTAAGTCAAATTAATAATTAATTACCAACCGACCAACCAGGCGGTATCCATACTTAGTCAGGTTAAAACCAATTTATAATTAATTTCCAACCGGCCAATATAGCGGTATCCTCATTAAGTCATGTTTTAAATCGTTTATATATTATAATTAAGGGAGATTAATCTAGATAGCAATAATAAAAGTTTTACCTTTCACCCCAGCAAGGGGGAGTTACCTCCTCATTGCTTGAAAATATAAAAACTGCAAAAGTAAAGAAAGAAACTGTTTGTGCGTAAAAGTAAATTACGGAAAGTAAAAACTGAAAAGTAAAGAAAAGAAAGTGCGAAAGTGAAAATTAATTACTGAAAACTGAAAATAAACAAACTAGATACAATCTTCTTATTTATTCTTAAGGAATTTCAAAGAAGAAAGTATAAATTTTACAAATGAAATGGCTTGGTATTTATAGGCAAAATTTTGCCTCCATCAAATCATCCATCAAATTCTCCACCAAATCCATTATTAATTTCTCCACTAATTACTCCACCAAATCCATAATTGCTCCACTAATTGCTTATCTTGTTTGGTGTTGATTTGATAATTTTTATTAATTATTTATTAATTTATATTTTGCTTTGAAAATGATTGATAATGACTTTAATAATTACACATCACATACTTCTGGATGGTTCATCAATTTCGGTCATGAACTCTTCAGAATTCGAAAATATTTTCTCTTTAAAAGTTGTATATCTTTGGGTCTTCTTTAAGCTGGCACTTGAATCAGCTCAATCCAATATCTGAGTAAAATGTTATTGCCCTTCGCCAAAACTGCACTTCGTCAAAACGTCCTTTCAAGTTTCCAATCTCCAAAATTAATATATCAAGTCCAATAATTGCCCTTATTTGACCCATATTTCATCCTAAATGATTTCATTGAGACCCGATATTATTTTATCTGCAAAATAAACTAAAACACATCAAAACATTCATCAAACCCGAGAAACTAAACAAAATATTAAGTTAAAGGGGCGGTAAATATTGATATATTTTCCGCTCATCATTAAACACACCAAATATGAATATATACACAAATTCCATGGGTTGCCTCCCAGCTAGCGCTAAGTTTAAACTCATCAGCTAGACATGATTTCTCGAACGTTATGCTGGATCTGAAAGTGATTCTCCCCAGTAGTGCTTGACACGCTTGTTTTTAACTTTGAATGTTTTGTTGGAGTCGGGATAATGTAACTCAACGGCTCTATCTGGTAAAACCTTAGTGATTAAGAATAGACCTGACCACCGTGATTTTGTCTTCCATGGGAAGAGTTTCAAGGATGTGATGTCATTCCTCAACTTTACAGTTCTGGCTGGTGGAAAGTACTTTGCAAGGAATTTGGTGGCTATAATGTTCCAAGTTGTGATGGAACCTGCTGGTAGTGAATGTAGCCAAGCTTTTACTCTGTCTTTCAAAGAATATGCAAAAATTCGCAGTCTCATTGCTTCTTCAACCGTTCGATTGTAATTGAAAGTACCGTAAACTTCCAGGAAGTTGCTGATATGGGCATTAGGATCTTCAGTTGCATTCCCCTCGAACTGAACTGACTGCTGAATCATCTGAATGCATGTTTTGATGTCACACGCATTTTCCAGTAAGGGAGGAAGTATAATACAGGAAATGAAGCCGTCAACCACCGGAATGGTTCTGTCTCGAATAGGAATTGGTGGTGCAACTTCCAACGGTTCAGGTTCCATATTGACGATTGCTTCTTGGCATTCTCGCATTTCCCTTCTTAATTGTCTGATGGTTCTTTCAATCTATGGGTCAAGCGGTCAGAGTTCAAAGCTTCTGGTTCGTCTCATGTAGTGTCTGAGAACCTGAAACACAAGAAAAGAGAAATAAAAAGTAAAAAGAAAATTAGATACAAGTAAAGGTATCTAACCCCAAAACTAATAGTGAAAGATAAATAAGTCCCCGGCAACGGCGCCAAAAACTTGGTCGGCGTAATCACACTCGTAAAACGCAAGCGCACGTATCGTTCAAGTAGTATAAAAATATCGATCCCACGAGGACTTAATTCATACTATTGTTATTACTTGTTGATACTATTTATTTACAAGTATCTAATTAAGGGAGAAAAGAATGATTGTTTGATTGATTGGTTGAATGTGGATTTGCTAAATAAAATAAACAAAAGAAAATACTAAGGAAAATAAACAAATGACACAAATATCTAGGGTCGTGACTTCACACAATATTATTCTAAAGATAAATTGATTCTCTTATATATATGTAATAAATTAATCCGCTAATCTGGAACATGAAATTATGTAAAAGCCTCTTCCGATGTTCAGACACAAATACCCAGTATAACCCAATTAATCATATTCCTATGTTAACCAAGTTATCTGAAGGAAATCTATTAAAGAGTTATATATCCTCAAGGAAGATCGTGAGCTATTAAATCTAAGGCTGAAACCTAAAATCTCTTTTCCAATATCATTTTAAGTTTACCATATCAATCTTATTGGTGATCAGGCAACAAGAAGCATTAAGCTTAAGACTCAATAAACAAACTAAAGAATTACCCAATATATAAATTAAATCAATTATTAAGCATGTGAATATTGTGTTTTATCACTTTCCTAGAATAAAATGCAGGGGATAGGGGATCCACATTTAATATTTCAAACCTATGAATCTCACTTATAATATATAAATTATTTTCTGTTCTGTTTTCTCAGGAATTAATAATGTTAAACATTTAAAACCAGCCATATATGATGTAATCCATTTTAGTCCAACTACAACAGCCATATAGGCAGTAATTATCTGTCACATAAAGACCGGCCATATAGGTGGTAAAGTAATTTATATTTAAACCAACCATATAGCCGGTATTAAAGCCTTCCATTAATTAATCCGGGTAAATTATAATTTATATATTACAATTAAGTGAGATTGACATAGTTAATCATATTAAATGTTTCACCCTTACCCCAGCGGAAATTTAACTACAAAACATAAAAGAAAATAAAAATAAAAATAAAAATAAATTACTGAAAGTGAAAGTGCATAATGTAAAAGTACTGAAAGTAAAAGTGCTGAAAAGTAAAAGTATTGAAAGTAAAAGTGCTGAAAAGTAAAAGTACTGAAAGTAAAATACTGAAAGTAAAAATACTGAAAGTAAAAATATTGAAATTAAAAATAAAAATAAATAATTTAAATAATAAAAATATTTACAAAATAGATGCAATCCTTTTAAAACCTATAAAGACCCAAAGGAAAGCACGAAAATTTCAAAGGAATCAACCGCCTATTTATAGGAAAAAATCTGAGTTGCGCATGTGCTTCACTTCTCCAAAAGTCACACAAGCTTCCAAATGTGAAGTCCATCCAAGCACAAAAGACAAATCACGTGATACACTCTTCCAATTTGCATGAGATGAGCCATGCACAAAGTTCCAAAGGCCACGTGAATTGCCATGTTACAAATTGCCTCCATATCCACTCAATTGGTTTCACTAAGAAAATTGACAACCCAAGGGAAGCAAAACCGTGTGAAAGATGATTCAATATTGACTATGTAATTTTGGATCTGGCCCACTTGCCAAAGAAATCAAACATTTCCCTCCAAATTGTAAAAGCATACACGTAAAGAGAAATCACTCCACACGCAGTCAGCATCTGACGCTAGTGCATGCAAGATACAACCACGCCCAAGTGAAGAAAGGCGCACAAGCCTAGAGTACCGAGCCATTCGCCCAACAAGTGGTTGTGACGCGTGAGAAGGAAATTATAGTTTTGCCATTTTTGTATTTTTTTTCTCCATTTTTTCATCATTTTTCCCCCGAATAGATTCCAATGAGTCCCGTAATTATTTTTATCTACGAAACACAAATAAAACACATCAAAATGTTCATCAAACCCGAGAAACTAAACAAAATATTAGGTAAAAGAGGCAGTAAATATTGATATATTTTCCGCTCATCAATATAGATACATTATGGTCATGTGCAAAATATTTTTAACTTTCAAATCCTGAAATTTTATCACTGAGACCGGCATACTGGTCTCCATACCGACATGTCGGTGCCTCTACTATATTCTGATAAGTTTTGCATCGACTTTGGTATCAAGCTACTCCATACCGGTCACTGTGGGGTTTGCACAGTTACTGGAACCGGTCTATAGCATACCGACATTAATACCGGTCAATCTTCATATTTTACATGCTTTAAAAAACCGGCATGATCCATACCGGTCCCCATATCGGTAAGCAAACCGGACTTCATACTGATCAGTAATCCAATATTTCAATTGAATATTCAATGGTAATATAGTCGTTATACTTTGGCATACCGGCATATCAGTCTCAGACAGAAAAGTTGAGACAACTTTTTCTTTCACTATATATCGAGTCCCAAATTCAATTTTTCCTAGCTCTTGAACCTTCATACAATTTCTTCTAAGGCAAAAATAGAGAGTTTACAAAAACCTTCATATGCATACACTCTCATACTCAAGCTCACACAATACACCTTCATTATCATTTGTAATGAGCTTATATTTCTTAGGTTAACAACTCACACTAAATCTTAATTATCTTTGTGAGTGCCCAAGTAGTACTTAAAATTTTAATTCAAGGTTTACAATTACTTGATCGGTAAGTAAACCCGCTGAGACCGGTACGTGTCGTATATTGGAATGTTAGATTCTAATGGTTTCTCAATGAACCATGAGTCTCAGGAGACTCATATAGACAACTAGGTGTTAATATGGATAAACATTGAACGACTCACCGAAGATTCTTAATATATGGTATACCAACGTCAATAAGAATCTTCTCAGGTTGAGTAAGCATAGTGATCCTCCGACTTGAGGTACCACTGTGGATGTATGAGGTATCCTCCACACTTTGATGGCAGTCACGTCACCGATCTATTTAGATCAGACCTCCGTCTGTTCGTTGGGTGTGGACCGATCCTCATGATATCCTCTGCGTATCAAGATAGGGTACGTCAGTTATGTGTACATAGCATAGGTATCTATTATGGAATTAGCAATCTGTTAAATCCATGGGCCCGTGGTACACTGTATAAATCAGTTCTAAGTGTTATTTAAGAGATTGCTAATAGAATCGTCTCGACGGGATTATACCTAAAGGGATTTGACATTTATATCTATATCTTTGGGATAATCCGGATACCTGTGACGGAAGGATTATACGTATGCAGTGACCTCGACCTGTATGGTTCAGAGATTTTATCTGTGTTCGTCATAATTTACGAGTAGGTAGATTATGGACATGAAATTGGATTTCGTGACAGATATGCCTAAACCTATAGAGTCTCACTAATGAGATAAACTCGTAGGGCACTATGGAAACTTTTATAAATAATACTGATTATTTATAAGTCGTTTAACGGTTACACGAAAATACATGCTTTTGAGATCTTTCGGCAATTTATTAAATATCGAATTGTGATATTTGACATTTATTATTAATATATGTATTTGATTATTTAATGTAAATATATTACATATATTTGATATATTTGTATTTAATTATTTGATTATTTAAATGTTAAATAATTAAATTAATTAAATATTCAATATCTAGTTTACTTTAATTAAAGTAAGCTAAATGGCTTTATTTGATTAGTTTTCTTGGCCAATTTTGATTGGTTTTATTTGGCATGATTTAATTGGATATTTTGGGATAAACATTAATTTGATTAATTGTTTTAGACCAAAAACATTTATTAAATCAATTTCCAATTAATGAAATAAAATTGAAAATATATGGCCATTTTTTTTTCAATTTTTCGGTCATTAAGAGAAATTATAAAAGGCCATTTTTTCTTTTTGTTTCATTATTCCAAGAACCCTAAAAATCAAATACAAAGAAAGAAAGATAGAAATTGAGAAAAAGAAAGAAAAAGCATGAAAATCAAGGATTTTGGTAAGTTTTTCTTACTTTTTCCTTCGTGAAAATTATTTCTATCTTACTAAGCCTCAACATGTGTAGCTTAGTTTATTCTCTGCTCTTTTATGGATGTGATTTGATGATTGGGAACTTGGATGAAAGATGGAAGCATGTATATTATTTTAGATTGCTTTAAATTATTTATTAAGCATTCTTTTTAGCCATATTGATGGAAGTTGCCATTCTAGAGTTACTTAGCCACTCATGATTGACCTAGAATTGTTCTTGAGTTATTTCATGATGGTTAGACTTGATTGGTGTTGTGAGAATTGAATTAAAGTATTGAATTTAATTAATTTGGTGTTAATTTGTTAATTTGTGAAATTATAAAATTAGGGTTTTTAACCTTCACCAAATTTAGGGATTTTCATATATGTGATGAGATTTTATGTATATATGATGTATATTAAATTTTGGAATTTTTGAATTTGATCTTGACATGTTTTGAACAAAAAAGACCAAATTGTAAATTCTTGAAAGTTTAGGGACCATTCGGAAAATTCTGGAAATTCGGTTTCTATTGAAAATTATATTTTCATTTATTAGACATGTATAAATCATTTTAGGATTGATTCGGAATCAATTAGAATTGTATTTGACAATTTTGGACTAAAATGATTAAAATACAAAGTTTTGGGGAAAAATGGTAATTACTGAAAAATCTGATTTTTGGGTAAAAATTTCAGTTTTTAGTATTGAGTAATTAAAGTTTATTTTAATTACCCAAGAAAAATTATTGAAATTGGAAAATTTTGATTTTCCGTGTTTCGCTGCTTTTACCCGAATTACCACTCAAAACCCTAACAAAAATGGTATCTGAGCAGGTCTGAACCTGAACACATGATATGAATATGCCTTTAAATTCAATGGTTAATTATGTTCTTACTTTATACATGCTTGTATTTATTTAATTTGATTAAATTAAATATGTATCATCTTTGCGGAAATATCCCTAATTAATAAGGTTTTAAAAGTAATATGTATTATATGCATATTTCTTGGTCCGTCTTGTCAATACGGTTTGTGGATATATGTTCTATGGCTGCATCTGAGATCGTGCCAAAGCAGTGAGGGTGTAGTTGATAGAAATTTATCCATACCGGATGTATATGTGATACTAGATAAGTTCAAGCGAAAGCGGAAATCCTGAACGTGCCAAAGCTGTCAGCACTACGCAAGTATCTTGAATTTATCATTGACAAGTTTAACCTTGGTACGCCTCATTGTGAACGTGCCAAAGCGATCACAACGAGAAACGGCCAGGATCGGAACCCAGGAGTCACTATTGAGTGATTGACAATGAGTTGTCTACCTAATGAATATATGTAGGCGAGATCGTGCCAAAGCTGTGAGCTGGAATATATTCATGGGATCCACCTTTCACTATTAAATTTAATTTGATTAATTATTTTTTTGCATTCTGTTTGGGGATTACAGTATTGCATGTAAGAGTGGGATGAGGATTTGTAGATTAAAAATACATGATTTATTTATGCTATATGCTTTGTTTGATTTATATTATATGAAACTGTTATGTCTGTTAACCGTTTTGCGCTATCTATATGATAGATTTGCGATGACGGCACCTGCTTCTAATCCTTTTGCTCGTATACTTGATACGAACAAGTCAAAAACTTTGTAGATTGGGACTTGGATCTGAGAATTGTTCTTGGGTCTGGGCAGATGGAATATGTGTTGGAAGTTTCGTTGCCACTTGCCATAGCACCTGATGCTACACCAGAGGAACATGAGACTCTCCAAAAGTGGAGAGATGATGATAGAATAGTCAAATCATATATTCTCAGTTCATTGGCACCGAAGCTTAAGAGGCAATATTTTGGATTGCCTGACGCATATATTATGATGACGCGGTTACGAGAGTCCTTTATGAACCAAGAACGAGTCTCAGTTCATAAAATTACAATGGAATTGTTCCATGCAAAATTGGAACGAGGGACAGGTTGTGAGCCCTCACGTGCTACATCTAATTGATTTGATCGAACAGTTGAGGCACTATAATTTCCCTCTGAATGACACTTTAGGACGAAGTGTCATACTAGGATCTCTGCCAGCATCATATCGCCAATTTGTGATGTATTTCAATATGAATGGGATTAGCTGTTCTTACTAGGAGCTGCATAAGATGCTGCAAACTGCGGAGGAAGATCTGAGGAAGGGAGTACCGAATCACCCTCTTAAACCCACTGCTCTTCCTGCTTCCTCCCATTCTAAACAAAAAGGGAAGAAAAGAAAGAGAAGAAAAAAAATGTACAAATCTTCCACCACATGGTAAGATAGCTAAACCCAAAAGAGCTGCTGAAGATAAATGCCACCATTGCAGCAAGATTGGCCACTGGAAAAGGAACTGTCCTGACTATTTGGCGCAAATCAGAAAGGAAAAAGCATCTACTTCAGGTAAATTTATTTTTCCTATTATTGATATCTCATTAGCTTGTGAAGCTATATCGTCCAGTTGGATTTTAGATTCTGCTTGTCCAATTCACATTTGCAATTCGTTGCAGGTGCTGAATGAAAGTAGACGGCTAAAATCTAGGGAGGTGTAATTGCGATTCGGGAGTGGCGACTCTTTGGATGCAGTTGTTGTGGGCTTATGCGAGATTCCCCTGCCCAGTGGGAGCCTTTTATTGCATGACTGCTTTTTTGTACCAGGATGTGTTGCGAACATTGTATCACTTTTTGTATTAGATACTGAAGGATATAATGTAAATATTAAGAATCGTTCTTTATATTTATATGATAGATATAATGTCCATATCATTGTTTGTCCAAATGAGCATGGTCATTACATTTTGCATACCTCACAAAATATCTTTAATGCTGATATTAATAAACATAAAGTATTTGATATAAATAATATTGAACTGTGGCATATGAGATTGGGTCATATAGGCGTGAAATGCCTAACCCAGTTGGTTAGGAATGGTTTGATACATGATCTTACCATTGAACCTTATCCAATTTGTGAATCTTGCATTCGAGGTAAAATGACCAAAGCCCCATTTTCGGGTGTAGGACACCGAGCCACTGACTTATTAGAACTAACACATTCTAATGTATGTGGTCCCATGAGTCACACTGCTCACTGTGGTTTTTCGTACTTCGTTACCTTTACCGATGATATGTCACGGTAAAGTTATGTTTATTAGATGAAACAGAAATCGGAAACCTTTGTAAAGTTCAAAGAATTATGAAATGACGTAGAAAAAAAGAATGGTAAATATATTAAATGTCTTCGATCTGATCGAGACGGTGAATATATGAGTGGTGAGTTCACCGATTATTTAAAGGAGAATTGGATTCTCACTCAATATACTCCTCTGGGTACTCCACAGCACAATGGAGTGTCCGAAAGGAGAAATCAGACTTTATTAGATATGGTTCGATCGATGTTGAGTTTTATAGATTTTCCCTATTACTTATGGGGATATGCTCTTTTAACTGCTGCTAATCTTTTGAATAAGATTCCTTCCAAAGTTGTTCCTACAACTCCGTATGAGATATGGACTGGTAGGAAACCGAATCTTAATTATGTTAAGATTTGGGGCTGTCCTGCCTATGTCAGGATGGCTCAGCTAGATAAGCTTTCGCCTCAAGGGTAAAAGTTTTGATTTGTTGGATATCTGTCAAATACGAAAGGATATATGTTCTATGATACCGAGCATCGAAATGTATTCGTAGCTCGCTTCGTAAAATTTCTAGAGGTATAATTTTTATCTGAAGGAGGTAATCATAGACAGGTTGAACTTCATGAAGTACAACTTGGAACCAACAAACCAGTGAAGGAACATGAAGTTCAAATAGATGAAGAACCTTCAACACACACACTCTGTAGGTCCCAAAGAGTGTCTAGACCTCCTGAATGCTTGTATTTGATACAAGAAAAGAGTCTAGACGTTCTCTTAATTGAAGAGACTGACCCTTACACCTATAGAGAAGCGATGTTGGACATCAACTCCGCGAAGTGGCAAGAGGCTAGTTTGGGACTTGGTTCCGCTTTCTGAAGGAATTGTTCCAATTAGCAGTAAACGGGTTTACAAAAGGAAGTGTGGGCCTGACGGAAAGGTTGAAATCCTTAAGGCCAGACTGGTAGCTAAGGGTTACACACATCGATCTGGTGTCGACTACGATGAAACTTCTTCACCAGTTGCGATGCTAAAATCTATAAGGATTTTATTGTATATTGTTGCTTATCATGATTACGAGATTTGGCAAATAGATGTCAAAACGGCTTTTCTAAATGGGTTTCTTGACGGAGGGTTTTGTATCCAGCGAAACCTCATGCATGGTTTGTAAGCTTAAGAAGTCCATTTATGGACTTAAGCGAGCTTCGTGAAGTTGAAATCTTCGATTCGATGAGATTATTAGATTGTCAGGTTTTCTCAATAATACAAAAGAATCATGTGTGTACCAGAAGGCCAATGGGGGTATGATAGTATTTTTGGTTCTCTATGTTGATGACATCCTAATCATTGGGAATGATATAAGAATGATGCAAAGCGTCAAAGCTTACCTCTGTAAGAAATTCTCCATGAAAGACCTGGGTGAAGCTTCTTATATCTTGGGTATAAAACTCTATAAGGATAAAGAAAGGAAGCTTACTGGGTTATTCCACTCAACGTACATATATAAGATCTTAGAACGGTACAATTTTACTAACTGTAAGACAACAAATATACCGTTCAGACATGACATTCATCTTACGAAGAAGATGTGTCCGCAAATAGAAGATGAGAAGATTAGAATGTCTAATCAGCCTTATGCTTCATGTTTGGGTAGCATTATGTATGCCATGTTATGTACAAGGCCTGATATTAGCTACGTGATGAGTGGTAATTATATCATTATTTCCCACTCATTTAACCTAATATTTTGTATAGTTTCTTGAGTTTTGTGAATATTTTGATGTGTTTTGTGTTATTTTGTAGATAAATAAAGTTTCAGGACATTCTGGAGGTGATTTGGGGCCAAAATAGTGAAAATCGGACAAAATGGCATTTTTGTCATTTCGGGCGTAGCGACGCGTAAGACTTTGGCGTCGCGACACCTAACATGCACCAAGACTTGCTAACGTGCGCCGGGTCTACAAATCAGAATCAGAGAATTTTGACTTTGCTAACGTGCGACGTGCCACGTGTCATCATCCTACGGTGACGACAGTCGCCATCGCCACGTGCCGCCATGTGTCACTCCACATCATCGTCCACATCACCGATTGACCTAGTCAAAGTGCCACGTCATCATCAACCAATCACAGCGTGCCACGTGTCATCATTCTATGGTGCCGACAGTCAATTTCACCACGTGTCACCACGTCAGCGCCACGTCAGCTCAATCATTCAGCTCCCAGCCGCCTTGACACGTGTCACATTATATCTTTATCAGAATCGCCACGTGTCAGATAAGAATCTGAAGTCGACGAACCAGAAGCTGCCATGTCGACAATCACATGCGTCGCGACGCGAGCTGCGCGTCGCGACACGGACACCCTACTGACGCCTATAAATAGAGCTTGAAATTTCAGTTTCGGATGTACCTTCCTCTCTAATTCCACTGATGTAAATATGGAGTTTTCTATCTAGTTTCTTTTAATTTCAGTTTTGTAATTAAATTTTAATTACGTTATATAATAATAGTAATTTACTTTCTTTACTTTTTACAGTTTTTACTATTCACCATGAGGAGGTAACTTCCCCTTGCTAGGGTGAAAGGTAATTATTTTACTATTGCTATTTAGATTAATCTCCCTTAAATATAATATATTCACTATTTAAAATTTGAATTAAAAAGGATACCGCTATATTGGTCGGTTGGTAATTCATTTTAATCTGGTTTAAACCTGACTAATCAAGGATACCGCCAGATTGGTCGGTTGGTAATTAAATTTTCTTACCGCCTATATGGCAGGTTTATTTTGGTTCTGCCTTTATGGCTGGTTGGACTTAATTTGACTTAATCAGGTTACCGCCTATATGGCTGGTTGGTAAAATAATCACAAGTTAATATATTATATTAAGGGAGATATCTAAATTAGTAGTAGTAAAAGTTGATCCTTTTACCTTAGCATTTTATTTTATTGTAATTTACTTTTCAGCTTTTACTTTACCGCAATTACTTTTCAGTATTGTTACTTTATGTCTTTTAAAGCCCTAGTTATGTGTCGTAACTAAGTTAGTTATCTAGGGTTGTGATGAATTCTAATATCACCGGTTTATAAGGGGTTATTTTATAGTTTGGGTAATTTAAAGGTTTACTTATTAAGTCTTAAGCTTAAAGCGTCTTGTTAATTGGCCACTAATAAGATAGATCTGGTAAATCTAAAATAAACTTGACAAAGGAATTTTAGGTTTCAGCCTTAGACTTAATAGGCCACGATCTTCCTTGAGGATAGATAACCCTTTAATAGATTTCCTTACATGATAGACATATACCTGTCGGGCGGGGGTAGCCATAATTGGAACTTAAACTTAATGAATCCAGATAATTTGGTTGACATAGACATATGGTTCAATTGGGTTAAACTGGGTATTTGCGTCTGACCATCGATAGAGGCTTTCGTATAATTTAGTGTTCCACGTTAGTAAACCGATTTATTACACAAACATGAAATAACCACTTCATCTTTTAAAAGATATTAGAAAGATTCACAACCCTAGATAGTTTTTAATATTGAATTTTCTTAAACCTACCTTCGTGCAATTTTATTTACTTGTTTTTAAATTTAAAATCTCCACCATTTCAAATCAATCAATCAACCTGTTAGATACTAGTAATCATTTGACCTCATAAAATTAATAGATTAGGTATTAAGTCCTCGTGGGATCGATAATTTTTTATACTACTTGAACGATACGTGCGCTTACGTTATATACGTGTGTGTAAACACCGGTCACTACACGGTTAGTGTAACCAGTAGATATCAGTCCAATCCAGGAAATGACCATTGGATGGTCGTTAAACATATCCTGAAGTATCTTAAAGGTACTAAGGATAAGTTTATCATTTATGGAAGAAATGAACTGCAAGTTAATGGGTATACGGATTCTGATTTCCAATCGGATCCCGATGATAGAAAGTCTACATCAAGATTCGTATTTACCCTTAACGGAGGTGCAATTTGTTGGAAAAGTTCCAAACAGGGGTCTACAACTGATTCCACCACAGAGGCGGAATATATTAATGCTTCTGAAGCTGCAAAAGAAACTGTTTGGCTTAAGAAGTTTAACACATAACTGGGAATTGTCCCGAGTATCGAGAATCAGATTCTGTTATACTGTGATAATACGGGTGCCATTGCACAAGCAAAAGAACCGATGGCGCATCAGAAGTCGAAGCATGTGGAACGAAAGTACCATATTATTCGAGAGATTGTGTCGCGAGGTGACATTGTCGTGTGTAAAGTTCCCAGTGTAGATAATGTAGTAGACCCGCTCACGAAGGCCATACCTCTAAAATTATTTGTTAGGGTTGGTGTTATGAGCGCCAATTTCTTATGTATTTCCCTGTAAATTTTTTTGTATATATTTTATTAATGAATAAAATAAATAATTTATGTAATATAAATTCTTTTATTATATGGTAAAGACGTAAATGACCATATAATGATTAGTTATGATACAGTTGCAAAAGTGTCGCAACTGACATTGAGCAGTATCATAATAGTATCATTCTTTAACTGTTCCTGGTCAAGGTTTACAATTACTGGGTCAGTAAGTAAACCCGTTGAGACTGGTACATGTCGTATATTGGAATGTTGGATTCTAATGGTTTCTCAATGAACCATGAGTCTCGAGAGACTCATATAGACACGTAGGTGTTTATATCGGATAAACACTGAACGACTCGCCGAATAGTCTTAATATATGTTACACCAACATCAATAAGACTCTTCTCGGGTTAAGTGAGCATAGTGATCCTCCGACTTGAGGTACCACTATGGATGTAAGAGGTACCCTCCACACTTTGATGGCAGTCACGTCACCGATCTATTTAGATCAGACCTCCGTATTTTCTTTGGGTGTGGACTGATCCTCATGATATCCTGTGCGTATCAAGATATGGTACGTCAGTTCTGTGTACAGAACATAGGTATCCATTATGGAATTAGCAATCTGTTAAATCCATGGGTCCGTGGTACACTGTAGAAATCAGTTCTAAGTGTTATTTAAGAGATTGTTAATAGAATCGTCGACGGGATTATACCTAAAGGGATTTGACATTTATATATATATATATCTTTGGGATAATCCGGATACCTGTTACGGAAGGATTATACGTATGCAGTGACCTCGACATGTATGGTTCATGGATTTTATCCGTATTCGTCATAATTTACGGGTGTGTAGATTATGGACACGAAATTGGATTTCGTGACGGATATGCTTGAACCTAGAGAGTCTCACTAATGAGATATACTCGTAGGGCACTAGGACAACTTTTATAAATAATACTGATTATTTATAAGTCGTTTAACGGTTAAACGAAAATACATGCTTTTGAGATCTTTCGGTCATTTATTAAATGTCAAATTGTGATATTTGACATTTATTATTAATATATGTATTTTGATTATTTAATGTAAATATAACACATATATTTGAGATATTTGTATTTAATTATTTGATTATTTAAATGTTAATTAATTAAATTAATTAAATATTTAATATCAAGTTTACTTTAATTAAAGTAAGCTAAATGGCTTTATTTGATTGGTTTTCTTGGCCAATTTTGATTGGTTTTATTTGGCATGATTTAATTGGATATTTTGGGATAAAAATTAATTTGATTAATTATTTTACACCATAAATATTTATTAAATCAATTTCCAATTAATGAAATAAAATTGAAAATATATAGCCATTATTTTTTTTTTCCATTTTTTCGGTCATTAAGGGAAATTATAAAAGGCCATTTTTTCTTTTTTTGTTTCATTATTCTATGAACCCCCAAAATCAAATACAAAGAAAGAAAGAGAGAAAATGAGAAAAAGAAAGAAAAAACTTGAAAATCAAGGATTTTGGTACGTTTTTCTTACTTTTTCCTTCATGAAAATTGTTTCTATCTTACTAAGCCTCAACATGTGTAGCTTAGTTTGTTCTCTACTATTTTATGGATGTGATTTGATGATTGGGAACTTGGATGAAGGATGGAAGCTTGTATATTGTTTTATATTGCTTTAAATTGTTTATTAAGCATTCTTTTTAGCCATATTGATGGAAGTTTCCATTCTAGAGTTACTTAGCCACTCATGATTGACCTAGAATTGTTCTTGAGTTATTCCATGATGGTTAGACTTGATTGGTGTTGTGAGAATTGAATTAAAGTATTGAATTTAATTAATTTGGTGTTAATTTGTTAATTTGTGAAATTATAAAATTAGGGTTTTTAACCTTCACCAAATTTAGGGATTTTCATATATGTGATGAGATTTGATGTATATTAAATTTGGGAATTTTTGAATTTGATCTTGACATGTTTTGAACAAAAATGACCAAATTGTAAATTCTTGAAAGTTTAGGGACCATTCGGAAAATTCTGGAAATTCGGTTTCTATGAGTTTTAAATTGTATTTTCATGTATTAGACATGTACAAATCATTTTAGGATTGATTCGGAATCAATTAGAATTGTATTTGACAATTTTGGACTAAAATGATTAAAATACAAAGTTTTGGGGTAAAATGGTAATTACTGAAAAATCTAATTTTTTTGGTAAAAATTTCAGTTTTTGAGTATTGAGTTACCCAAGAAAAATTATTGAAATCGGAAAATTTTGATTTTCCACGTTTCGCTGCGTTTACCCGAATTATCATCCAAAACCCCAACAAGTTGTGGGTTCAACTTAGTGGAAATCTTCAAGCTCAGCTTATGGTTGTGGAACCCCTAGGGTCAGATTGGTGCCCCACGCAGCGTTAGTGGGTCTAACCCGTGGATATCAAATATGGGTTTATTTTTAAATAATTTAATGAAATATTATATTCTATTACGAGTATAAAGGAAAATATCGGGGCTAAATTAGAGTCTGGAAACTCAAAACGGGAGAAAATAAATTTCAGCCCGAAACACTCGTGTGTAGTCACGCACTACAGTGCGCGCGTGCACCGTAGCGCCCAACACATCTTTCCTCTTTTTTTTTCTTTCCTTTTTTTTCATTTGATGCTTCCAAATGATTTCCTACAGTTTTCTGTAAACAGAGAGCTGTAGGAAATATGGTTTTTAACCCTAATTCCATATGATCTTCCCTAAATACTTCCAAAGACCAAAAATTAATTTTTCACATCAAAAAATTTTAAAGAATAAAATCATGTTTTTCAAAATATCAAATATTTTTACAAAAGACATAAATTTATTCTTAATATGCACATGCGTAAGTTTTGAATCTAAAACACAAACCAAATTAGAATCTCATACTGAAATGACTCATGAACAATACTAGGTCACCCAAATGTGGTAAAGTGATTCTAGAATGGTAGTCATAGCTCTAAGCTATCTACTAGAGTTCCAAACTCTAATTTTATGTTTATGTCTAACATAAACATTTTGACCCAATCACAAGAAAATTGTGTTTATACTTCAAAAGCATCTGTACGCAATTAATTAGCCTAATTTCAACATCAAGCTATGTTATTATGTATCCAATACATAATTCAACATTATATGTCTCACTAATGATTACTCACTAATGAAAATATAGCTTTGGAGAATATGAAACTTACCTAGCAAGCTTGATTCCAAGATCCAATATTTTTCTCCTTGTTGAAATGTTGTGGAGAACTTCCAAAGGTAGATTCCAATATCCAATCTTCTTTTCCTTATAGTTGTAGAGAACTTCCAAAGCTTCTCTCATAAAAACTTTACTTAGGCTAATATATCTAATTCTTGATTGTTTTAGTTTTCTCAAGCTTGATTAAAAACTTGCTCAAGCTTGCCTTTCATAGCAAAACTTATGCAATTTTTAATTAATAAAAGTTCTAATCAACTTTTATGTGGGCTTAATCCAATTTGTCCAAATATGTATAATTAGGTGTGACTAATCACATTTGTCTACCACTTTAATTTAATCCAATTAAATCAAGATAAAGTTTAATAAATGGATTAGTTCATTGTCTACCACATTGATTTAATCCAATTAAATCAAGACAAATACATATATAATTATATATTTGTAATTATCAAAATATCCTCCAATTGTAGAGATATTTATGAATTTACAACAAAGTTCTTGTGTAATTCTGGATTAATCCAATTTTGGGTCAAAGTAAATAAATGATGTTATCCAATAACACTTAATTATTTTATTTTATAATATCAAACATTATCGGCTACCCAAGTGAGACTCTCTAAATTCAGACACGTTCGTCATATAAGCATATCTCATATATATGCAATTCGGCCACCTCTGAATTCGTGAAGAACATGAACGACCTTTCTGAACTATACAAGTCGAGGTCATCTTATATATTTAACAATCATTCTGTCGTAAGCTATCTGAGTTGTGCTAAGGAAACATTGATGACACCGTCAAGTGTCTGAGGTGCACATCTCATGTCGACATGTCTACGATTCTTTACAACTAATCAAAAATCATTTCTGATATATAAGATCCACCCTAGGTGATCGATTTTGGCCAAAGTCTTAAGAATCGTGACTTACTCACATGGATACCTAAATGGATAAACCTCTTATGGTACATATACAGTCCTACAGATCCTATCTTGATACGCACTTGATTAACAAGTGCATCAGTCCACACCCAATGAACATCTAGCGGTCATACCATAAAAGGTCTCTGACATATATGGCATCAAAATGTGGAGGATCACACACAAAATCAATGTTATCATATAGTCAAAGGATCACATATACTATTCGACTAGAGGAGATTCCTATTGACGGTGAAATATTCTTCCAACTACTAGGAATCACCTGTGAGTCATTCAGTATTTGCTCCAACAAATACCCACATGTCTATACGAGATTCATTTACTCATGGTACATCGGGTTAAACCATTGGAACTCCAATTCCAATATACGACATATGCTAGTCTTCTAGGTTATATGAACTCTACCGTATTGATGAGCGGAAAATATATCAATATTTATCGCCCCTTTGACCTAATATTTTGTATAGTTTCCCGAGTTTTATGAACGTTTTGATGTGTTTTTATTTATTTTACAGATAAAATAAAATCGGGACTCAATGGAATCAATCAGAACGAAATGTGGAACAAATAAGGGAAAAAATTGGACTTGACATATGGATTTTGGAGGTTGGAAACTTGAAATGACGTTCTAATGAAGTACAATTTCGGAAATTACAACTTTGCGCAATATTCGTATTTTGGCCATAACTTTTTACTCCGATATCGGATGGAGGTGATTCAGGTTCCAGATTAAAGAAGACTCAAAGATCTACAACTTTGAAGTTCATAAGATTTTTGAATTCGAAAGTTTTCATGACCGAAATTGATGAAAAATCTGAAATTGTGTTATGAAGGTAGAGGATTTGGTGCCAGGATTTGGTCCATGTTTGGTGGAGAAATTGGTGGAGGTAAAATTTTACCTATAAATACCAAACCATTTCATTTGTAAATTTCATACTTTCCTTGATGTTTCTAATAAGGAACTTGAGGATTGTATCTTGTGTGTTTATTTTTCTGTATTTTAATTATGTATTTTTATTTTTAGTAGTAATAATAGTTTGTGTGTTTTTACTTTCTTTTATGTTTAGTAAATAATTTCCGCTGGGGAAAGGATGAAACCCTTAATATGATAAGGTATATTAATCTCACTTAATTTATAATATGGATTAATGTTGTACCGCCTACATGATTATTTGACATAATATGACATCGTCTATATGGTCGGTCTTTAGGTGACAGATGATTACCGCCTATATGGCTGGTTTATGGACAAATAATAACACCGCTTTTATAGCTGGTTTGACTTAATTGGATAATACTGATAAGTTCTATATTATAATAAAATGAGATTTCTACATTTGAAATATTAAAGGTGGATCCCCTAACCCCGATATTTTATTTTTATTATAGGGAAGTGATGAAGCGCAATATTCACAAGTTTAATAATTGATTTTCTTTATATAATGTGTGATGTTTTGGCTTATTTATTAAATCTTAACCTTAATGTTTCTTGTTGCCTGATCACCAATAAGATTGATGTGGTAAACTTAAAATGAACTTGACGAAGGGATTTAAGGTTTCAGCCTTAGATTCAATAGCTCACGATCTCACCTTAGGGTAGATATCTCTTAGGGGTATTTCCTTACAGGATAGACATATACCTGTCGGGCGGGGGTAACCACAATTGGAACTTGAACTTAATGAATTCAGATAACTTGGTTAACATAGGAATATAGTTAATTGGGTTACTTTGGGTGTTGGCATCTGACCATCGGAAGAGGCTTTTGCATATGAACTCGACCATATTCCAAAACCAACGACTATGAATATTTACTTTAAAAATAGTCTTTAATAGTAATATTATCCTAATGTCGAACCACCCAGTGTCCAGTATTACTACATGACTATTCTAAGATCGATGTCATTCTTAACATATTTATATATCAATTAATATGCATAATGACATTACCATTAACAAGGTTTGAAATGAAAATGTAGTTATTTTATTAATAAATAATAAAATATAATGTACAATACATTATTTGGATTGGAGGTCCAAGCACCAACTCCAACACATAGGACATATGCACATTCATACAAATGCATCAGGGTCATGTGTAAAATATTTTTATCTTTCAAATCTTGATATTTTGGCACTGAGACTGGCATACCAGCCCCCACACCTGCATACCGGTGCCCCTCCTCTGTACTGAGCAGTTTTGCATCGCCTCTAGAACCAGGCTACTTCATACTGGTTTCCATACCGGTCACTCTGGGGTTTGCACAGTTATTGGAACCAGTCTAGAGCATACCGACATTTATACCGATCAACCTTCGTATTTTACATGCTCTCGGAAACCGACATGATCCATATCAGTCCCCATAACGATAAGCACACCGGCATACCCGAATCCATACCGATCAATAATCCGGTATTTCAATTGAATCTTAAACGATAATATATGATGGACACTAAAAAGTGCACATTTATTAAATGAAAAAATCAATCATTTTACACTTGTAGTTTCATTAATCCCCTTAATTTAACATATTTTATTTTTTATATATTTTTATTGTGAATTTTATCTTTTATATAGGTGAAATAATACTTTGGATGCATATATAGAAAAATGGACTTGATATTTAGATTTTGGAGGCCCGAAATTTAATAGGGCGTTCTAACAGTATACAATTTCAGAAATTCTAACCATGTGCAATGTTCGTATTTTGAACATAACTTTTTACTCTGATATCAGATTGAAGTGATTCTAGTTCCAGATGAAATAAGATTAAAAGATCTAAAACTTTTATGTTCACAAGAGATTCTAATTCTGAAGTTTTCAAGACCAAAATTAATGAAAAATCCAAAGTGTGTTATATGTAATTATTAAAGTTTCAAAACAAAAATAAAATAAAATAAAATAAAAACATGAAATAACCCACCGAAAGTGAAAGGTTGGCAAATTTGGCAAAATGTTGGACAATTATCAAATGAAAACAAATAGCCTTTGAAAAATCTTGCTAAATGTTAAAATGCCTTTTGAAAATTTTGCCAAATTTGTAAAAGAAATTTGCAAAATCATAATTGAGATGCTGAACATCTCACCTATAAATAGAGGTGCTCAGCACCTCATTTTCTTCAACTTCCTCCATAGAATTCTCTTTGAGGTTTTGTGAAGTGATTCAGTTCTTGTGTGTTTTATTTTTGTAAGCTTTTTCTTATAATTTCTTTTTCGTTCAGTAATAAAATTATGCGTGTTTTTATTCATATTATGTGTAGCTAATTTCTTTTTGTCGGGGTAAAGGGTGAAGCTTTTAATATGAATATTTAGATTAATCTCACTTATATTATAATATATAAATTGTAATCTAATGATTAATATTTAATTTAATTCTGGATTAATTATTGACAAACTTTGTTACCGTCTATATGGCTGTTTTATTTATTTGGCATAATTGAGTATCTAACTAGACTTGTTATAGACAAAGTTACTACCGCCTATATGGCTGGTTTTATTTATTTTGGCATAATTAATTTCTGAAATAAATTAATTGGGTAATAATGACAATTTATTTATTATAAAAAATGAGATTTCTAAATCTGAAATATTAAAAGTGGATCATCTAAACCCAATATTTTATTTTAGTGTTGTAGTTTAAATTAAAATTTTCAATCCCTTCAAACAATTCAACCTTTTTATTTTTCATTCAAATTATTATTTTATTTTACTAAATCTATTCCATGTAGATCGACCCCGGTCTTACTGGGTTATTTTATTACTTCGACACTCTTATACTTGGGAGTAAAGAATCATTTTTTGAGCGTGTCAAGTTTTTGGTGCCGTTGCCGGGGAATAAATTTAGTAGATAGAATAATCATTGTAATTAATTTATTTATTTTTTCTTTTCTTTATATTTATATTTATTTTTGTATTTTTTGTGGTTATTTTTTTTCTGCATCATATTTTTTTCTCTTTGCATTTGTGTAGATCTAAAATATCATGATTGATCCTAAATGAATCCTGAACCCAGAAATCACACATACAGACAGACATGTTTTTAATTCTTCAAGGTTACATGAGACAAAAAAATCAATTAAAATGGAGCTTGCATTTTGCCAAAGAATTTCTTGAATCATCCATATCCAGAGATTCTTCCATAATTTTTTGTGAGAACTTAATTCGAGAGATTGAGACAGTTGAACGAGAAATTCAATTAAGATCTGAATTGACAAGAATCAGAGTACGTTTTTAGATCTAAATCACTGCATTTGTATTTTCTTTATTTGTTTTTCTTTTCACTTTTTGTTAATTTTAATTTAATTTAATTTAATTTTTTTCACTTGTTTATTATTTTCTTTTTGTAAGTATTGTATTTATATTTTTAAATTTTAGCATATAGTCTGCATTTAGGTTGCATGAGACATTGGTCTCGATCATCTAGCGATAGATTAAATAGAGAGTCTCCATCACCTTCATCGTCAGTCAAAATGACCGATAACCAAAATGAAAATCCACATGTCCGAGTTGAAAACCCAGATGATCAGGAAGAAAACGAGTCTCAACATGGCGATCTTAATCATCCTAGGACATTCAGACAATTCATGAATCCCACTAGGACGGGATCACCATCTTGCATTGTTTTTCCCCCAGATGCAGTACGTTTCAATTTTAAGCCAGGTGTCATCCAACTTTTACCTACATTCAACGGTCTAGAATCAGAAAATCATTATCAGCACTTAAGGGAATTTGAAGAGGTATGTATCACTTGCACAGACCAAAATTGAAGCATGAATATAGTGCGATTAAAATTTTTTCCCTTTGCTTTAAAAGATAAAGCTAAAATTTGGTTGCAGAACCTTAGGTCAGGATCCATCAGAACATGGGATGATTTGCAAGAATAGTTTCTGAAAAAATTCTTTCCATCTCACAGGAAAAACTCCTTTAAGAGAAGAATCACAACCTTCACACAAGAGTCGGGGGAAACATTTTATCAATATTGGGAGAGGTTTAAAGACATATTGAATATTTGTCCACATCACGGGTTTAAAGCATGGAGGCTAGTTGCCTACTTCTACGAGGGGTTAACACCCCAAGGTAGACAAGTAGTAGAAATGATGTGTAATAGTGAGTTTAGGGACAAAAATCCTGAAGATATAATAGATTACCTAGAACACATAGCAGATGATGCACAACAATTGGACACAGTTGGCACTTATTAGTCGTCTGTAAAATCACAACCATCTAGTAGAGGTATGTTTAACCTTAGGGAAGACCATGACCTTTTTGCTAAGTATGCATCTCTAGCTAAAAAAGTTGGGGCATTAGAATTGAGGAAGAGTGATCATGTCAGGTTTGTTCAAGAAGTCACCTGTCAAATCTGTAATTCAAATGAACATGTCACACAAGTTTGCCTAACCTTGCCAGCCTTGGAAGACTGTCTTCATGACCAAGTCAGTTCCATAAACACTTTCAAGAGACCAAATCCAAACCCATACTCCCAAACCTACAATTCTGGTTGGAGATACCATCCAAACTTCAATTGGAGGAATGATAATCAAGCACAACCATCGCAACAATCTCCCCATGTACACCAGAATTTTCAAAATTCCCAGAGTTATGCACCATATATCCCACCACCTAGGAAAACCCTTGAGGATACCTTGCATGCATTCATTGAGAAACAAGAAGCCATCAATAACCAAAATGTGCAAACATTGATTGATCTGAAAGATACCTTCTCCAAAATCACATATGCACTGACCATTAATGAGAAAGGAAAGTTTTCTGCACAACCACAGCCAAACCCCAAGAATCATCAAAACCCTCACGAGGGTAGTTCTGGTAGTCAATACATAGACCAAGTCAAATCTTTTATTACTCTTCGCATTGGTAAGGTCATCCACAGACCTATTCTTGAACCTCGTGAAAATGAAAATAAATCAGATTCAGAGGGTAAGGAAAATGTTGATGAACCATTATCTGTCGTTGATGATAATAATTTTTCTCATGCACCTCATTTCCTCAAGCATTAAAAATAAAGAAATTGAACCATTCCCCAGAGATATATGATATATTCAAACAAGTAAATGTCAATATTCATTTGTTAGATGTCATCCAACAGATACCATTTTATGCCAAATTTCTAAAAGACTTGTGCACCGTTAAAAGAAAACATCAGGTAAGAAAGAAAAATTTTCTAGCTGAACAGGTAAGTTCCATTCTCTCAACCAATAATGCATTAAAATACAATGACCCTCGCTGTCCAATTATTTCTTGTATTATTGGAAATCAAAAAATTGAACATGATTTGCTTGACCTTGGAGCCAGTGTCAATTTTCTTCCATTTTTGGTTTACCAACAACTTAATATTGACGAGTTAAAATCAACCTCAACTACTCTTTTACTTGCTGATAGATCAATCAATGTACTCTTTTACTTGCCGATAGATTTCATGGGTCTATTTCCACCGTCATTTGGATTTTTATATATTTTAGTTACAGTCGATTATGTCTCAAAATGGATTGAAGGGATTCCTTGTCAAAATAATGATCACAAAATTGTGATAAAATTTTTAAAAGAAAAATATTTTAAGTAGATTTGGAATCATGGAGGTAAACACTTTTGTAACAGACCTTTTGAGTCCTTAATGAAAAAGTATGGAGTTACACATAAAGTTTCAACCTCATATCACCCTCGAAAAAATGGTCAAGTTGAACTATAAAATAGAGAAATCAAATAAATTGTGGAAAAAACGGTCAACCCAAATCGCAAAGATTGGTCTCTTCGACTGACTGATGCAATTTGGGCATACCAAAAAACTTTCAAAACATCTTTGGGAATGTCTCTCTATCGTCTAGTTTATGGAAAACCTTGTCATTTGCCTGTAGAACTTGAGCGTAAGGCATATTGGGCTATTAAAACATTCAATTCAAATCTTGAAAATGCTAGTCATGAACGTAAACTACAATTAAATGAACTTGAAGAGTTAAAGAATGATTCATATGAGAATGCAAAAATTCTTAATGCTAAAACTAAGGTCTTTCATGATAGTCGAATTTCACGAAAAATAATTGAAATTGGTCAAAAAAATTACTTTATAATTATCGTCTTCAATTATTTCATGGAAAATTGAAATCCAGATGGAGTGGCCCATTTATTGTGAAGCATGCTTATCAATATGAGGCTATTGACATTGAGAATCCTATGGATGGTGATATATTTAAAAATGAATGGACATCGTCTGAAATCATTTTTGGAGTGTTCAAATTTTCAAGAATCTATTTTCCTTTCAAACCCAGTGTACTGTGATTGATGTATTTTCTTTTCTTTTCTTTTGTATTTGTCTAATTTCCATTTTTCTTGAGTTTTGCAGCATTTTTTTTCTATTCTTTCTTTTTGTCAGAATCTTGTACCTCGATTAAGCAACAGATAACAATACTCCATGACTCTAAGTCGGTTCTTTCAGTTTCCTAAAATTATTGATACCCTACAATCAATGCATGGAATAAACTCTCGCAAAACTCCACAATCATTTTTCCTTCTTTCTCCCTCAAAATGCTATGATGAAAATTTACAAAGCACGCACTGAAAGAATGAGACTTCTGATGATCCATGGTATTCCTAGTGATATTCGTTGGGTAATTGAAGCAAGGGTTCGCTTGGCAGGTGAGTTATCTGACTCTTTACTTTCTTACATGCCGGGTGTAGGGAAAAACACATATGCTAAGAATCGAAAATCTAAGCAATTAGTTGTTTGTTATAAATGTCCACGTTGGACGTGCAACACTCGTTGTAGTTCTTTAGGAATGGTGTCTGACAATCGCGAAGATAAAATTCAATTCATTAGAGATGGCTTGAGTAAGGGGTCTTTAGATGATATATTTACTGACTCTTGAGACGCATCCTAATGGACATGTTCATCAAGTAATTCTTCATTTGCATACATAATTTCAAAAAGAAAGACAAAAATACAGTCTCGGAAATCTGACTTTAAAAGATCATGTTTGCCAATTTATAAGAAAATTGGATGGGAAGCATATCCCCGACCCATAAAGGACGTTCAAGCCGTTACTGGACGTAAAATCAAAGAAAGATGTGAGCCACAATCATAAATACCAGTACATATTGTTTCAATTTATTACTTTGATTTCCTTTACTTTAAATTACTGTTTTGATTTACTTTAATTTACTGTTTTGATTTCATTTACTTTAATTTTGCCAACAGTATCTAAATTTTTTGACTTTCACGATCTATTTTACTATTCATCTGACAATTGTCATATTGCAGGTACTAGTGCTTTTATTACTCACTTTTTTTCAGGATCCATAAATACAGCTCGTCATTTCTCTCTTCGACATATCCAGATAAGAGAAAGAGAGCGACGAGTCATTAATATATGTGTATTTTGTGAAACTAGCTCTGGGACTAAACCGAAATTTGTTGAGGCTGCAAAAGAATTGGGTAGAGTTATGGCGAAAAGAAACATGCACTTAGTAAATGGTGGTGGCAATCTTAGATTGATGAGATATGTTTCAAAGGTCGTGCAAGAATGTGGTAGTCCAGTTTTGGGGATCATTCCAAAACTTTTGGCAGACGAGAACCTCATCGGAAAATCAAATGGATAAGAATACATTGTCTCAGGTATGTCTGAAAAACTTAATGAAATGATTAATCATGCTGACGCTTTTATTGCTTTACCAGGTGGGCTTGGTACGTTGGAAGAAATATTAACAGTTGTGTCATGAGCGAACTTGAACATTCACCAAAAACCATTGGACTACTCAATGTGGATCATTTTTTCGATTTTATTTTAGTATTTCTTGAGGATGCCAAAAGACTTGAGTTTATTTCAAAATCGGTAAAAAATATCATCCTAACTGCAAGAAAATCTGATGAATTAATTGACCAACTCTTAGCTTAAGAACCAAAAATCGATCCCATTCTTTCCAAGTTGAACTGGTCTGATAATGATCGTGGCAAGAAGCGTAAAGTGGACTTGAATCTTAATTTGTAATTTTTTTCTTAATCGTAGATTCAATTGTTAATTCCACACTAATCAGGTAATGTCTTCTAAACTCTACTAAATCTTATTCAGATATTGGGGACAATGTCTCAAATTGGTTGGGGGAGGGGATAATTGACTAGTTAGTTTTCATTTTTATATTTCATTGTTGTGTTTTTCTTTAAAAAAATTTAAAAAATAATTATGTTGTTTTTGCTTTGTTGTTATTTTGTGTGGAAAAAATATATTTTGTGTTGATTTTCTCTTGTGTTTTTTTTTTTTAAAAAAATTACACACAAACCAACAATAAATTTTTGACTAACCAAATAGAATTGTTGTTCAGAGATGGTAGTGTAAGGAGTTTTCGAACTTGAGACGCATCTCAATGTAATTCGTAACAAGTTATTTTTGTTCCTTTCTTTTTGAATCATTTAAATTTGTGAATTCTCCATAATATTGATTAAATTTGACCTTCATATGCTCGTTTGATAGATATTATCAACGTACACAGTAACATATGATTATGGGTTGTAAGTGAAAATTTTATAATATTCAATTCTCTAGTTTGTTTGAGGTAACACATAAAGACGGTGAAATTTATGTTTTTATAAAAAAAAAACTAATCATGCTTTTACTTAGTAACCAGACATCTTGCCTCAGCAAACAGTGATTGTTCGCGTAAAACGATAGAGCTTGAGTTAGTTTAATAAAAAATGATAAAGCTTTTATTTAGTAACCGGACATCTTGTCTCAGTAAGTAGTGATTGTTCGCGTAAAATGATAGAGCTTGAGTTTTTAAAAACAGTGTGAATAAGTTCGATTTCGTAGCCTCTCTAACTCGAGCAATTAAGTCCATATGGGTGTTTTAACACTTAGTGCCCTACTGTCAACTGGTATGGGAGTCACTAACCCAAAGTTCGTTACATGAGTTAAAGAGAAGGCTTAAGGAAATTAGACACTTCTTCTTTTTAACATCTGAGATCGAAACAATTAAGTCTGTAGAGGTGTCTTAACACATAGTGCCCTAAAACCAACTAGTTTGAGAGTCACTGGCTCAAAGCTCGTTACAATGATTGAAGATGTATTTAAAAAAAAAATTGTATTTATAAATAAATTCTCATTTCCAAAAGGTGTGAACTCTAATATAATTTTAGGACAAAAATATTACTCTCTTTTCAACAAGACCTATGAATATTGTGGGGCACAATGAATTGATTGATACCTTATTTTATATGTGTATGGAAGAATGGTAAAAGTACATGAGAATTTACTTATTTGATTATTTAGAAAGAAAGAAAACAATTATTAACTTGGATAAAAAAAATTATTTTAAGTTTTCGCTTAAATTACTAGGGACTAGTAATAAGCTGGTTGGGGGTGTGATGGGCATTAAAAAATGTACACTTAATAAAAGAGAAACAAATCATTTTACACTTATAATTTCATTAATCCACTTAATTCATCACATTTGGTAAATAATAATTATACTTATATTTTATTGTGATTTTTATTTATCATGTAGGTAAAATACTACTTCGGAAGCTCAAAAAGAAAAATGGATATGAGATATGGATTCCAGGACCTAGAAAATTCAAAAAAAAAAAACGTGACAGCTATATTCAAATCGAATTTGGAAATCTTTTACTGTGTTTAGTTTAGAATGTATTTAGCCACACATGTATTATACTATATTATATTATAATATATATATATATAATATTTAAAAAAAGGAATTCATTTGAAAAATTTCAACATATGTAAATTGAATACAACTTTGATATATGATGCTCAACACTTGTTCAACGTAGCTTCTTTCACATGATTTCCTCTGTAATTTTGTGAATGGATCCAGTTCTTGTGTGTTTTATTTTTAAAATTTTCTTGTAATTTCTTTTTCTTTCAGTAATAAAATTATGTGTGTCTTTATTAAAATCATGAGTAGCTAATTTCATTCTGCTGGGGTAAAGAGTGAAGCTTTTAATATGAAAATATAGATTAATCTCACTTATATTATAATATATGAATTGTAATCTAAATATTAATATTTAATTTAAATCTGGATTAATTATTGACAAACTTTGTTACCGCTTATATGACTGGTTTTATTTATTTAACATAATTAAGTATCTAACTGGACTTTTTATAGACAAATATTATCATTGCCTTTATGGATGATTTTAATTATTTTGGCATAATTAATTCCTGAATTAAATTAACTGGGTAATAATGACAATTTATATATTATAAAAAGTGAAATTTCTAAATTTGAAATATTAAAAGTGGATCCCCTAGCCCCAATATTTTATTTTATTGTTGCAGTCCAATTCAAAAATTTGTCAACCATTTCAAAGAAATCAGTCTTTTATTTTCACTCAAATTATTATTTTATCTTATTAAATTTATTCCATGTGGATCGACCCCGGATTTTCCGGGTTATTTTATTACTTCGACACTCTTATACTTGGGAGTAAAGAACCACTTTGTGAGTGTGTCATTTGTCTAAGGTTTTATAGAGCTATATTGAAGACAATCACATGTTGATGGAGAACTAATATTGAGGGGGAGCATAATGGTCAACATATTTGGACTCTCAAAAGCTTACAAGTTTTAATGGTTGTCATCATCAAAAATGGGGAGATTGTTAGCGACATATTCACAAGATGGATTTTGATTATGCAATGAGGAAGTCTTCGACAAACATTAATGGACATTATAAAAAGATGTCGAAGGACATTGGTGGTGAAGAGCAATGGATGTGAAGACATGTACTTATTGAATAAAGTTTTTATGTGGTCTTAGATTAGTGCTCTCTTTGTAAAGTGAGTTGATAATTTAAGTTTCTAAACTCATAAGACACATTCACATTCATATATATGCATTAGGGTCATGTGCAAAATGGTTTTAACCTTCTTATCCTGAGATTTTGGCAATCAGACCAGCATACCGGTCTCCCACACCGGCATACTGGTGACCCTGCTCTGCATTGGGCATATTTACATGCTCTCTGAAACCGGACTACTCCATACTGGTCTTCGATACAAGTCAACTGGAGTTTTCACAGCCACTAGAATCAGAACGATCCATATCAGTCCTTATACCG